>PVJN01007969.1:0-67164 GCA_004026805.1 Lasiurus borealis | reverse complement strand
AGTTCCTCATGTTGTGGTGACTGCCAATCTTAAAATTATTTTCGTTGCTACTTCATAACTGTAATTTTGCTACTGTTAATGAATCATAATGTAAATATCTGTTTTTCTATGGTCTTAGGCGACCTTGCTAGCAGTTTTCAACCTGTGGGTCATGACCCACAGGTTGAGAACCACTGCTGTAGAGCCTAAGACCATCAGAAAACACAGATATTTACATTATGATTCATAACAGTAGCAAAATTACAGTTATGAAGTAGCAATGAAAATAATTTTAATATTGGGGGTCACCACAACATGAGGAACTGTATTAAAAGGTCACAGCATTAAAAAAGGTTGAGAACCACTGCCTTAAAGAATCTTGCTGCTCACAACTCACATTTTTTAGGGTGAAAATGTTTGGGTCCAAGGTGGGCAGAGATCATGAGGACCCCCATGGCAGGACCACGGCAAGAGAGGGGAGACCCATGTCGTGCCATGTGGTCTGGAGCTCCTGGCGGCCTCCAGGGACTTCCCAGCCTGATAGTCCATGACTGCGCAGCCAGAGAATCCACAGCCAAATGTGCTTTCAAAGCCAAGGGCAGCACTGCATCCACTTGAATGAGCTGGTGGACTGTGAACAAGCAGGACACTAGCCACCCAAAGGGACAAGGGGGAAGGTGTTAGCTGACCAGGTGTGCTTCTGGGTGCGCAGAGCCCTGAGCTGTCCAGAGCTTCCCAGTTCAGAAGTGACCACCGTGTCCCCAGGTTTCCCACATTCCCTGTGATTACCTTAACTGAGGGACACTTGTTAGCCTTCAAAACATAACCCTGCAAATTTAGAGTAAAAAAGTAGGTTAGGGATGGGGTGGGAGTGGACATTAACTATAAATGGTATCTGAGATATTTCAAGAGGATGAAAATGCTCTCAAACTGATTTGTGATGATGGTTGATGTTTCTATAGCGTTACTGAAAACCATTGAATTATACACTTGCAATGGCTGGATTTTATGATAGGTAAAATACACCGCAATAAGTCTGGTAAAAAGATAAAAATGAAATAAATAAATGAAACACCTACTACTGATGTTGTCTCCACCCTGAAAACTCCCCGCAAGAGCTGACGACCTCTTCCTCAGAGCTCCTTCAGCCTTTCTCGGGTTCGCTCTCACTTTATATCTTGAATGGTACCATTTGTGGCCGTGCCCGCATGTCCCATCTGGACCAACGAGGATTTGAAAACACACATATAAACTTCAAGCTGCACCACTTGTCTCATCCTCATGTGTATGAAACAGAAACTTGCCCTGGGCTCTAGGTGTCTGGCTGCTCACACACCTTCCTGCCCCTCAGCTCTGAGCACAGGGCCCAGGCCACCTTCTGGGCCGAGGCTCACCTGCTCCTCCCATGACCACAGCCATCACACCCTGAGCCCACCTTCCTGGGAATAATCCCTGCCCAAGAGTCGAGGACAGGGAGAGGGAGAGCGTCTTTTCCTGGCACAGCACAGCACAGCACAGCACAGCACAGCCCTACGAGGCACCAGGCTTACTTCAAGAGATCCAGGACAATAGATGCTTAGCAAATACGGAGATTCACTCATTCGGTTGCGTATTCTTTTTTTTTTTTTTTTTTTTTTGAGACTTCAGTGACATTTTACTTAAGAAAAATTCCGTTGTAGGGAAATAATTCTGCAGATATAAAATGTAAACAGTTACATCACTTGTCAGGAGCAGCACCCTGCTTACACCACTCAACATCCACATTGCGTGTTTGGCTGAAAATCAGATATATAAAATGAAAGACTCAGACTGAATAATCACCATTTATGCCTGCTCTGCTCAGTGTGGAGAAAACGTCCTTGGGAAATGATATCTTATGTATGATGTGTGCTCCTATTTTCAGGTGAACAGTATATTGCTCATGAGACACATCACCTACAGATCTAAATAGACGCTGGAAACCCCCAACAGCTAGTATAGACTTGATTATGCTACAGCTAGAGGCAAATTCCCAGAAGCACCTGGGCTGGTGCTCAACTGACTGCCACTCAGCAGGAAACAGGGAGGTCCAAGGCCCGTACTGCAGGAGAGGAAGGACCAGGCTCCAGACCATCCCTGGGGCCTAGAGCTGAAGGAGCTTAGCTCAGTGTGTACAAGAATGGTCTCATAGCCAGGGGAAGTGAACCATCTGCTTATTTGCATTGAATGTATTACTCATGAAGTATCCTCTTGATTTTATGTGATGGCAAGCTTTGAGTATGCCACAGATTTGCAGGAATCACCATATTCTTTTCACTTTACTTTTGTTGGGTGAGGTGGGGGGAGTCAAAGGGTAGGGGTGGACACCCAGCATCTTCAAAAACATGCTCTGAGTTATTTTTGCCATTTAGATGATTGGAGTTTTGCCAAAAGTTATATAGGATTACTACCAATTAGCTGTAACTAAATTAGAATAGGCAAGTAACAATATTGGAGATGTTATTTTTTTAACACGTTCATCATTTACAGTAGTTATTCCTGAATATAACTGGCTACAGGTTACTTTTCTTCCCTCCTCTGTGGTTATTTCATTAATAAGCACATAACTATGAAGGAAAACATCATGAACAAAACATTTGAAATGATTTCTTATTTAAAAAAACACCATAAAAATCTTAAATTATTCAGGATATAGGCAAATAACCACATAATAGTTGCTTTGATAAACAAAATCTTACAAATTAATAAAGTAAAAATAATCAGCAGCATAAGGAAAAGCAAATATGAAAAAAAAATAAACCATGATAAAACAATTAGGTTTGCATTATACAGTTAATTAGAGCAAACATTCAATACAGTTTTGTTGCTGTTTTAAAACAACTTAAGTTTTAAATTACATTGCTTGAAATTTAAAAAATAATCTACTTTACTACAAAATTAATTCTACATTTTTGAAAAATCACTCAAAATAAGACCACTGACTTAGTCCTCAAAGTAGTTCTATCAATGACTAGACAACTTCCCATCCCTCCTTTCCCACCCCCAGGCCCAAGTAGTCATCTACAGCAGCCCAGAGGTCCAGCTGATGCTTCTAGTCTACTGTCAGTATCCAAGGCCAAAGTCAGATCTGTTGACATTGAGGACACGTCGTTGATAGAAGATAATGATGATGGATGTTGAGAGCCATTAATCACTGCTGCACCTGTGCTAATGGAGAGGGCTGCCCCTGTATAACTGCATTCTTGGTTCTCTCTTCCAAGTCCATAACTTCCTTGTATATCAATTCTTTCCACTCTCCTATTGTGTGTTCCCATCATACCTGCTTGTCAGGTATCTTTGGTGGTGGAGCCTTCACCTCGGAAAGGTCATACCAGATGTTACTATATGGGTACTAGAGAGCTTCGTCCAAAGAGATCCTTTAGGATGCATCAATCACCAGCATTTTGGATAACAAATTCCTCACCTGACTGGTTTTATGTTTGTTGTGTTCTGAGTCATCAGGGAAAAGCATATCTGGGAAGAGTTTCTCAAAGCTACATCCAGCATACTTAGTTCTATTGGTTGTAATTTCTTTGCGAATTCAGGAATTGGTGTTTCAAACTGTCCAATAATTTTATTCCACTGATCAATAAAGTCTGTACCGGGGAACAAACACCATCTTTGATCATTTCTCCCATGATGCACTCAACTGACCAAATGCCAAAGTTTTCTTTGTAGCCAGGCTCTAGGATGACGTCAAGTGCTCTGCAGTAGTGAGTCACTACATAAGGTGTCATCATGAAACTAGTTCCTGCAGTCATGGCCGGTCCAAGGTCAGGAATCTTCAAAGTGCAGTCTGATTTTACTGCTGTATTACTGGGCTTTAAGTCCCGATGAATAATTCCAGCAGAGCGAAGGTGCTTGATTCCACCAGCATTTGATAGAGAAGGTAGGACAGTCTTTAATGATCTAGTTCCATCTGAATCACTTGGCAAAGATTTGCATCCATGAACTTCAAGACTATATAAACATCTTGAAATTATTCTAGAGATTTTTGTGCTGTGAAAACATTCAAAAGGCCAATGTTTTTATGATTAACACATTTCCTAAGAACCAGCTCTCTGTGAGCCTGCATAGCATGGGTTTGATTCTGAAATGGCTAGCTTAGCTTCTTGATGGCAACATTTCTTTCAAGAATGACATCATAAGCTGCACATACTATTCTTTGAGCTCCTGAGCCTATAGGTTTTAAAATCTAATATCTCTACACTACAAAAATTGCTGTCACATTTACTTCTGATCATGATGGCAAGCAATTAATTTAATGGCTTCATCCAAAAATTCACCGAGAACGGATGGTGACAGGGGAGCCTGCTGGAGGGACCAGCACTATCTGGGCAGTTGCTACAGCCCTTATCGAGAGCTGCCCAAGGCTTGCATCCTCTAGCCTCAGCCGCTCCACTGAGTTTCATATTCATTTAACAAAAAAATATGTATCCTACCAGTGATATGCCAGACACCAGGCTCAGCACAATGGTGAGAACCATCACTTTACCTGCCCTCAAGGAGCACACAGTTCTTTGGAAGAGAGACATTACATGAACAATTACACAAATTCATGTAAAACTACAACTATTGCATAAGTGCTAAAGAGAAGTTGATGGTCTGATGAGACCTGGTCAGGAGTCAGGGCAGGCTTCCTGAGGATGTGCTGACTCAGCTGAGAGCTGGAGGCTTTCCAGGACCACTCAGAACCCCAAATCCTCAACGCTCACTGGTCTTCATGCACAGCTCCAAGTCCACAGGAAGAGCTAAGAGGATGAGACTGCCTGGAGTTGGGGCTCCACACACGCCAGGCCCATTCCCCTTTCTTGGCTGAACACCCACACCTGGCCTCCTCACCTGAGTGGCCCTGGGGTCTTAAGTCTGCTTCAGAGACTGCATGTCACCAGCCACTGCTCAAAATCAGTAAAGTCCACAAATATTCCACTGCTCAGGGACTGAAGACCCTAGAGGCAAGGAGCCCCAGAAAACTCCAAGGGAAGATGGGCTGTTAGCTAGCTTTTTAGGCAGATGCGGTCTAATTTGTTGTAAAAGCAATGTGGAAAGGGAGGGAGGAATCATTTCTTTCCCAGTCACTGACCCTCCCATCACCTGTCAGGCTAGAGAACTCTTCCCTGTGAATTTATGCTAATGCAGCTGTTTATAACTTATGAATGAGGTAGAGAGGCTGATTTACTGCTGCCCGGGGATCAACAGAGGAGAGAAAGCTGTCATCCCCATCTCTCCCTCAATCTCTCAAGGATCATTATAAAGTCCCCTTTCCTCCCTCTTCCCCTGCAGAGTGAAATGGAGTATTCACTGCTTTGATTTCTAATTGGCACAGACAGCTCACTCCAGGGTCTGGAATTCACATCAGCATGATCTTATTTAAAACAAGTTCTCTTTTAAACATCCACATCCTGTCCCCCTATAATGCAGAAGATCCCACCTTCCCTTGGCTTTGAGAGAGGGTGTTTGGGGCATGTTAACTTAATGGATAAGGCCAACAGAATCTCTGAGGGGAAGCCAGAGCAGCAAGATGGATTAATTATCCCAAGAGTGGTTTCGTGAGACTGCATGTGTGGCAGGATAGTAAGAAGCTAGAAAAATTCCTGGGCAAGTGGAATGGGAAACTGAAACAATAAAATTAAACAAGGGCAAACAGTTTGGGCAACTTTCAGCCAACTTGTGAATCGCAAGACCTTATCTTCCCCAACCAAGAACACTTGAGAGCAAATGGTTTATACATCTCCTCCCTAATCAGAGAATACAGAGCTTAAATCACCCTGGCCTAGGAAAATAAAGAATAAAGACCCAATTAATGCCATTTGTGCCAGCAAAACAGATTAAGTCTGGGGGACAAATAACAAAAACCCCAGAAGCATTTGGATGGTTTCACTTTAAGGGAAATGTTAGGCAGGATAGACAGCTGCATGGCAGGGTGAGGGGAAGGGGAAAAAGGAGTATATCTCACCCACTGAGCAAAGAAGTCAGCAGTCTTGGGACTTGCCAACATAAAACTGCCAGATTTCTGCATAAATTCTGGGGGAAAGCAACAATGTAAAAGGAGGGACCTTGAAATTTAGTCTATCCAACAGGAGAACCTTGAAATCTAGATGGAGGAAAATAGAAAACTCTTGAACCCCCAGTAGGTAGGACACTCAGATTAGCTGAGTTGCCTGCTTGTGCTTTATGCCAGTGTATTCTTTTTTAAAAAATATATTTTATTGATTTTTTACAGAGAGGAAAGGAGAGAGATAGAAAGTCAGAAACATTAATGAGAGAGAGACATCGATCAGCCGCCTCCTGCATGCCCCACAGTGGAGATGTGCTCGCAAGCAAGGTACATGCCCCCGACCGGAATCAAACCTGGGACCTTTCAGTCCTCAAGCCGACACTATATCCACTGAGCCAAACCGGCCTCGGCCCAAGTGTATTCTTAATAAATTGGCTTGTTTTACTTCAACACTGCTTTCTGCTACTCATCTGAGTTGTTTCTCAAGAGTGATAAGAACTGAGGAGGGGAGAGGACCCTTCCACTCAGGCAACTCTCTGGTAACACATGGAAAGGGTCGGAAAAATCCTCTTCTGGATGTTGGTGGCTCAGTAACATACAGAAAGAGGAATGGTTGAGACAAGATGCTTGGGGGGAGGTCCAGCTCCCACCACATCCCAGTTTACTGAAGCACACTGACACATCACTCCTCTCAAAGTCTTAATTGCATTCTCTATCATTTAAAAGCAGGTCCAGATTTTCCTCAAATTTTTTCCCAGTTTAATATCCATGACTCTAAATCAACTTCACTTTTTTATCCCCTCCCCCCATTATAGTTATATGATTATTGATGGTTTACAAAAGTAATTATGGCACATATTTTAAAACTTCAGTGAGGAAATTGTAAGGAGAAGAAGAATAAAGTTGAGCCTTATTTGCTTTGTTAGAGGTGAGCCAGAAGTTGCTTCTGCACTTCCTGGAAGCCAATGAAAAGAGTGAAATACAATGAAGTACAAGAGTAAGAGCATAGATTTAGTGAGGATAAACCAGTTTATTTTAGAAAAAGGTGAACTCTTCCTGTTTCTAAGTTCTGAGTGAAATTTCCCACTTAGGTCTTCAAAAAGAGGGAGCACTGTCATGTTATAAGTAAATCCTCAAGAGTATCTTTTCAGAAAACATATTAATCTTCTTATATGGTCCCCTACTTTCAACCAGTGAATAATACATAATACAATTCGACTAAAATAAAAAAAACTGCACTCCACATCTAAATTCCTCTGGTGGCCTTCATCAGCTAAGAGGACACTAGCAGAGTAGCTAGGATTTCTCAACTGAAGGCCAATGACTTCTGGGGTCCCCAGACAAGTTCTTGAGTTTGACAACACTGATCTGAGGAAGTACTTTTCAATCATTTTCATGTGAATTCCTGTAGAGGCAGAGAAAGAGAGATGTATATATCACAGGAGCTCCCTGGACCAAAGGTCATCAATTTGCTGTGCCAATCTAGTATTAACATAATGAGACAGGGTCCCTTGGGCATACCACTGCTCCACCTGTCCCTCCTCCCTCTGCACCTCTATGCTGGCACTGTCCCAGTTATTAAAGACAATGGAAGGCCCAAGCTGAGTCAGCATTGGTCTAGGTGAAACTGCCTTTCTTGGATCCCAATTGCCCCACAGAATAAGGCTTAAAATTGTCCACATGCCATTCAAGCCTCTATGTGATCTGCCCAACCTTCTCCTCTGGCCTCAACTTCTCCCCCTCCACACCCTAATCAAGTCCCCAACACTCCTGTCAACCCACTGATTTGCCTTGGTATGGACATTTCGTACCTCTGTGTGTGTTCTCTTTGTCTCTCTTCCCTCACAAGTAAAATTGTCTTTTGACATTGTCCCCATCTTCCAAGACTTCAAATGCCACCAAAACCAAACTTCCCTACTTTTCCAGAAGACATAAAACCCTTCCTCTCTCGCATAGCAGCACTTGGTCAATGCCATATTGACTTACACAGCTCTTGTTACTTAGCCCTGCTTGTGTCAGTCTCTGGCTGAGACTCGGGGATAAAGCATAGAGAAGCCCTCAGACCACAAGAAAAACCTGAGTTCCTGGAGTTGAGGTCTGACCCCAGCTTGACTGGGGGCTTCTTTAGGGCAAAGGTCTCAGTCCTCCCTCACAGTCCCAGCTGAAGTTCAGCAAGTGTCTACATAATTATTTGCAGGAGAGAGGGGCATAGTGGGGCTGCAGCAGGGAAGGGGTTGCCTCAAGGGGCACCTTGCTCTGATTGGTGGGGGAGGAGCCACAGGCAGTAGGCCTATCAGCTGGATGAGCTGGGGAAGGGCAGGGCTGCCCTGGCCAGCAAGCAGCCATTGGCTTGGAGGGAAGGTGGTGAGCACCTGCCATGGTTTGTGCTTATTGGAATTTTTTGCTGTATCTATTTATTTAACCAAAGCACTCAGGTCACAATGGCCATCAAAGCTTATTGACATACTTGAAATTTTGCATTCGTGCAATTGAAGCTTCAGTCTTCCATCCACTGGCTGTGCCATGTAGTAAATTAAAACAGTGGATGAGGTAAGCCGAGTTAATCCTCTGGGCAAGGTAGGGCTTATTTTTCAAAGGTTTAGTTTCAGCTTCTAGGGAGTGCTGGTTTGCTTTGCAGAGTTTCTAATGGGCACTTGTGCCCAGCGCCTTCTTCTGAGTTTATGAGCATTCCTATACTGCTCTATTTGTGCAGGTGTGTGTGACTGTGTAACATGTGACACACCTATGTATGAATGCTTGTATGAGCCCTTGTGCTTGTTCTGTGGGTGTACATGCACCCTATGTCTGTACAACCACCAGGTCCTAGTGCCCAACAGTACACACTCAGCAAATGCACTTGGCAGATGAACCAGGTTCCATTTGCTCTGTGTGGTACTTGAAGCACCAGGGAAGCCGCCTGCTCATATGGATCACTTTCATGTTTACGCTGAAGTGCTTGTCATGATCATTACCAGGACTCTGAAAATTCCCTCAAGAGAACCCAATCCAGCAGGCTGGGATCATGTTATTTGATTATTATCAACATCTCATGGAAGGGCTCAGTTAACTCCTCCCAGACGAGTTATTTTGTTATTTATCTCATTCTGAATGGCAGCTCCAGCCATGGAAAGCAGGAACTCTGTGGCCCAACTCCATGGGGGAATTAACATGAAATAAGATGAAATAGAGTCCCTGGAAACAGGGAAATGAGGCAGGGCCCCTAAGCAATGGACTTCAGGCCTGGTTTTCGTGAGCTCTGGGTTTGGGGGCTGCACCCATTACCTTCCATGTGATTTGGAAAGTTACCCCCTTTCTCAGGACTTGTTTTCTCATTTTCAAAATAAAGGGGTTGAATGTGTCATTTCTTTTCTTTTCCTTTTTTTTTTTTTTGCTTTGTTTTGTTGTTGTTAATCCTCACCCAAGGATATTTTTCCACTGATTTTTAGGGAGAGCAGAAGAGAGAAGGAAAGACAGAGAGATACATTGATATGAGAGAAACACATGGATTGATTGCCTCCTGTACGACTCCTAACCAGGGCCCATGCCAGGAAGGAATCTACAACCTAAGTAGATGAGAATTGAACCTAGGAAACTGTGGTCTGCAGGCTGATACTCTAGCCACTGAGCAAAATTGGCTAAGGCTGAATGTGTCATTTCTAAGGTCCCTTCTACTAGTATCTAGCAAGCTCAAGGACTGTTTTTGGTGGAAATCATACACTCCTAAAATTGACAGAACAGACAGGGATCTTAACCCAACTCCACACTTCCTAGAAGCTGGCAACTTATTCAGAGCAAGTCAAGGCAGAATACACAGAATATCTTGTCTAGGGTAGATTTGAACCATCCTGGTCCCATGATGCTATCTTAAATGCATCTCATTTCTGACAGGTGACAAAACTCATATGCTCTCATCTTTGGTCAGGACTTGTCTTATATCTCAGCTCCTTCCCAGAAGCCATTCCTCTCCTCCCCATCACAACCCTAGCACCAAGCACAAGGTCCTATCAGAGTGTCTTAAATCCTTGGAGGTCTTGTTACAAAAAGAGTGGTTCTCAGCAGCATGAGCACTGCCTGGGATCATGTTGGAAAGACAGAATGTCAGCCCCACCCAGGATTGTACCCTGCTCTCCAGGTAATATGTTGGCACATTGTGCTCAGGAGCCACTATGCTAGGGACAGTTGGTCTCTTCTATATCTATTCCAGTCACTGATCTGTATCCCCAACTAGACAGTGAGCTCTTTAAGGGCAGGGCTTGGAATGGTCCCTGCTGCAAAATTGGTGCTCATTGGGTATTAAATAAATAAATTATTGAAGGCAATGAACTTGGCACCAAATCTGAAAGAGACCCCCACCCCACCCAGAGGCAGGGAGTTAAGAACTAGCCTGATTAGAAGGAAGGGGTCTGACATGAAAAAGCATGAGAAGGGAGAGAGGAAAAGATGAAGGGAAGGGAGGATATCAAGTTGTTGAAAGACAGATCAAGATATTTGGGACATCCACCTCTTATAATTCCATTTCCTACTGTTTGAGCATGAGGGCTGGAAATAAGACTCTGGAGCCAGAGAGACTGGGTGTAAATTTCAGTTCCACACAGGCCATGTGATCTTGGGCAAGTCACTGAACTTCTTGCATCTCCAAAATGGGATCCCAGAAGTACCTTCCTCGAAGAGTCCCCCTTGAGGATTTAATGAGATAATACAACATGTTGGCATAGTGCCTGGCACGAGGAAGGGCTCCATGGATGTGGAATGATTGTAAGTGAAAGAATAAACTCATCACCAGCTTACCTGATCTGTCCAACCCGAGAACATGACACTGAGATCAGTGGGCAGGCTCTAACCACCCCCAAGACTCTTCTATGCCTGAGACCTTCAGATGTGTATTTCTCAGGAAGATTTTCCCTCTACTCTCCAGAAGTCCTCACTTCCCAGAGGAGAAGGTGATGCCATCTGCTCATCTTTTTTGATTGTAGGGCAGCTTTTCTGAGGAGCAGTGCATGGCATGCTTGACCCAGGACATAAAGAACAGTCCATGGTTCCTAGGTCCTGCCACCCAATTATCATCACCTTTATGTAGGCAAGTGACAAGAAGTATGGAGCACGTTTATATCACCAGATTAGAGAAAGCCTGTCCACATCAGCCAGGGGTTCCTAGCTGCCTCCTTCTAGCTTAGCTGTGTCCAGGATTCTGCAGAAGGGCTGCCCACCTCCAGGCATGCACTTGGTACACAGTATAGTCTGTGTGAGTGGCATCCCCTCCCGCCCCCTGGAATCGGGCAGTGCACAACCTGAGCAGATGCACGCTGTGTTCCTCTCCCCTCAGCAATCCTAGCGGTGTTCCTTGTGAATAATTGAAGAGCCTCAGGAACAGCTGTGCAGGCACTGAGTACAGGCAGTTCAAAGTGGTCACAGATCTGCTCTTTTGAAACAGCCCCTGCTCTTTTCAATGATATTCTGGGAAAAGAAATATTGATCTCTAGCCCAGCTGTTTAGGAGAGGGAAGAGCTGGGGGAGAGGACACAGCAGGAGAGGTTCTAAAATATGCACTCAGCTGGTTCTTCTTTGGGCAGAGTTTTTGAGCACAGGCAGGTCTGCCAGCAGCCGGCACAGGAGATACATTCTCTGAGCCACTTGGTGTCCAGGGTGTGGGGTGGGTGCTGAGCAGTCAGCCAAGGCTGAAGGCAGCTGCTGTGCATCCTGTCAGCATCAGCCACTGGTTAGGAACCATTCCTCCAAATAAGCTGACACGTGTGCTGGGCATTGCCAGAGTCTTCTCCACAAAAATGTCTCTCTCCTCTGCTCTCCCTGGGTAATGAGGCACTTCTCACTTTTAAATCTGCATGCCAATTGAGACATGGTGGCCCATTTATTCTTAATAGCCTTTCTGAAAAATACCAGAAATTACATAATGGCTACAGAAAAATCACATTTACATAAGTGAAAAGAGGAATGATTTTTATTACATTTCTCTAATGAATATGTAATTATTGGCTAAAAAAAGACCTTCCTGATTCACAAAATGTCCATGCTTTGTCCTTGTGAAAAGAGATGAGATTTGGACTAATCTGTGTGGGTAGCCTGGGATAGTTGGGATAAGCCTCCCTTCTTAGCCCTCCCAAAGGATACCACTCCATCCTGATTCAGCTGGCAGTTCAGCTCTGTCCCCATGTGTATTGGGAAGTGCCCATGGAGAGGGGGGATGGAGAAGGGTCCCTGTGTATGGAGCACCTCTGGACCTCTACACACAACACCCACCCCATCTTGGGGAGAAGCTGACCACCCGTCCAAGCCCACAGCCAAGGCTCCCTCCTCCATGGAGCCTTCCTAGTGGCCCAAACTGCACTCTGCTCCACTTGTAAAAGGAAGGAGAGGGATTCTCATGGGGCAGAAACTGCTGTTTGCTGCTTTCTCCTGGACACACACTAAAGCAACTTTTCTGGCTCTCCTTGGAGTCAGGTGTGACCCAAGGACTGAGCTCTGGTCAGTGGAGTATGTGTGGAAGTGGGTGCACAACTTCCAAGCCTGGCACACAAATGTTCCACCCACTCCTGATGGAGAGGCCTCTGAGAAGTGAAGAGGGGCCGCATATGAAGCAAGGACACTGGGCCCTCAAATGATTCTGCAGAACCAAGGGCCCCACCTGGGTTAGGCTGTGTCATAATAAGAAATAAATTTGTATTGGGTCAAAGCCACTGAAATGTTGGGGTCACTTGTTACAGCAGTGACAAGCCCACAGCCCAGGGCTCCCTGGAGGTTGCCCTCTGAGGTTCAGACATTGGTGAAACCAGCAAGTTACCCCAATCCTCTCTTCCTAATTTCCCACTTGCAACATCTCTTTCTCCATTTTCTCCCAGATTACTGAACTATCAGCCCACAAAGGAGAGGCTCATGTCTGTGCATTGGTCAGCCTGCAGGTTCACATCCCATGGTCTGATCTAGGGCCCCAGCTACGCAAGCAGCATTTTCTCCCCACTTTCCTGCACTCTGTCTTAGAGGCCAGCACATATCTCCAGCTTCATTACACCTTTGTGACTAAGGAAGAAGAAAAGAGGCAAAAACACACAAAGGATGGTTTGGGCAACTCTAAATAGTTCTGTTGACGTTCAACCATCAGCCACCTCAAACCATTTGTGAAAGGACCATAGCATCTTTGAGCCCCTTGTGAAGAAGAAGAAGAAGAAGAAGAAGAAGAAGAAGAAGAAGAAGAAGAAGAAGAAGAAGAAGAAGAAGAAGAAGAAGAAGAAGAAGGAGAAGAAGAAGGAGAAGAAGAAGAAGAAGAAGAAGAAGAAGAAGAAGAAGAAGAAGAAGAAGAAGAAGAAGAAGAAGAAGAAGAAGAAGAAGAAGAAGAAGAAGGAGGAGGAGGAGGAGGGAAAGGAAGAGGGGAAGGAGAAGGAGAAGGAGAAGGAGAAGGAAGGAACCTCACCCATTTGCCTCTGGTCTCACATTTGGGTTGAATTGCTAAAACTTATTTGAAAAATCTTCAGTTCCATGGACTTTGCCTTCATGACACTTGCCATAAATGGTTAACTGATTCTAAAAAGCTGGTTTTAAAATTTAGAAAAACAGAGGAACCAAAGGAGCCAAAGCAAGTGGACAGGGAAGACAGAGTTGGAGGATGTACCCTCCCACCTTCCATACTTTTTGTGACAGGTGGACCATGTGAACTGGTGAAAGGAGAGACTCCAATCAATGGGGGAAGAATAGAGAGCCCAGAAACAGATCCACAAGTCCGTGGTCATTGAACCCTGACAAGGATGCCGAGGCAATTCATAGCACTCATCGCTCTTGTCATTTAAAATGATGCGTCTATGTTTTTGTTAGACACCCACCTCCTCTCCCAGCTGCAAGCCCTGGAAGAGAAAGAGTGTCTTTCCTGTTCACAGCTATTTCCCCAATACTTCACACAATGCCTGGCACAAACTCGAAGCTTAACAACTTGGAAGGAAGGAAGACTGGTGGGTGGGCAGACTTTCTTGATCCTTTGGGCATGAATGGGATCTTTCTCCACACTCAGACTTCTGTCAACATCCATGTAGCTCTTCTTTTTTCTCCACGCATACAAGATGTTACATAACATTTCATTCATTTTACAACTCCCTTTACTTCCAAAATGCGGTTTTCTCAGCTACAAAGGCCCAAAAATGAAAGCAAGCAGGCCTTTTGTGCCATCTGCTCTGGCGGGAGGCCTTGTATCGTCAAGATTTCTGTCTTCACTTCAGTTTAATCAGCCCAGAAACCTTTGCAACTTCTCCTGTCACCTGGGTTTCAGTCTCTTCTTATTTTCAAATAGGTCTATCTATCCAGATACCTATCCCCCAGATCTCTTTGAGAATTAAATAATTTTATGTCTGTGAAATGTGCTTTATGGAAGACAAGCGTTAGTTCAATGACACGTGCACAGCAGCACAGTTGACAGTCTGAGCAGCATGGTCTGGGTGGGGATCTCATCTGTCTTTTGTAAGGACACATGCTTTTTATTTTACAACCCACCCTGATAATTCAGGAGGATCTAATTTTAAGATCCTCATTGTAATCATATCCATAAAGACCCTTTATCCAAATAAAGTCGTATTCAGAGGTCCTAGGATTAGGAATACAGACATATCATGTAGGGGTAATCACTCAACCCCTACACACACGCACCACCAAACCCACACGCTGGACCATGCTGCTCAGATTGTGAACTGTGCTGCTGTGCACGTGTCATTGAACTAACACTTGTCTTCCATAAAGCACATTTCACAGACATAAAATTATTTAATTCTCTAAGAGATCTGGGGGATAGGTATTAATATCCTATTTGAAAACAAGAAGGGCCTAAAACCCAGGGAATTTGAGTGATGTCTCAAGTTCACATGACTTCTAGGAAGTATAGCTGGGACTTAACCCAGGCCCATGTGTCGGGAGAGCACAGATTTAGAGGAAAGGGGATGTTTGATTTCCAAAGAGAAAGTTGGGCCCCTCAACTCAATCTGGGGCTGGTCAGCACATGGTTATGCCAGCAACCACCCATCTCACCAAAACTCAGGGGAATACAAAGTAAAAGGGATCACTGCACCTGTCTTTAAACCTTGGTTCTCTTTTCAGAACACTCAGAATTCCAGCCAGATTTACACAGGAGAGAATTTCCACAGGTCCAAGCTGGGAATCATGTGGATGATCCTATTACAATGACTGGCTTTTATTGACCTTCTTATCTTATAGGATAGAGTTAAAAGCAGTGCTAAATACCATTAAGCATTTTTGTGGGCTGGTGAAGAGGGTGATTATCTACGAGGCTGCCTTACAGAAGCCTGTCTCTGTCCTTCTTGGACGTTTCAGTCTCTCTCAGCTGGAGTACCTGGCCGTAGCAAGCTAAAGCATCTCAGACAGCTTTACGGCCACAGTATCAGAATCCAGCGGCTCTCTGCTGTTGGGGCTGCAGAATTACCATGACTTGGGTCATTTTCACAGCTCTTAAGTATACACTCTCCGAGCAACCAAAACATGTGCTAGGAAATGATGTGATGTTAAATAAATCCAACACCTTATACAGATGTCTAAGCAAGCAAAGAAGTGTCCTTCAGAAACTAGGTAGAGAACAGTTTGCTTTGCCACATGGAAATTGTACCTTGGTATCTGACGTAGGGGCAAGTCTTCATGAGAATTAGTTAATTCTCCAGGAAGCCAGAACCCTGGGCTCAGATAGGATCTCTGACAGGAAATGAATGGGGCATTTCATAAATCGGTGTTCCACCCGGAGTGCTGGGTAGATAGATGATACAGAGCTAACCGGGCCCGTGTGATGGCTCCAATGTCAGCCCTCGCCTCCCGATGGTATCTCATACTAAGTCACTTGGTCACAGCACAATTTTCTGTAGTGTGACCTCCTCACCTGCTGTCCAGTGCTCCAAGGGAAGTGGCCCAGAGCACCGCTGCGGTTATTGATGTTTTCAAGGGTGACTATGAGGGCCTAAGGAAACCCTTCTGATCAGTCCAGACTGTGCTGGCTTCTTTCTCTGAACCTTTTCAGCACTTGAGACCACATCTAAACATGTAACTCCTAAGCAGAAGCTAGAAGGGCTAGAAGGAGCCATGGCGCTTCCACAGCTCTCCCTGCCGACCCCAACCCTCCAGCACTCATTCTCATCTCCGTATTCCCAAGAATTGTTCTGACTCTGAACACCTGCAGAAGGGGGCACTCCCCCTTTTATTTCCACGCACCGCTTAGAGTTCCATCCCTGGTGGCCCCACAATTCTAACTCTTCTTCCATCTGACAACTCTCCTAGATCCCTGGCCCAACAGCTCCTTTTCTTTCTATAAGTCTCACCCCAAAATGCCTTTGAGTCTTTCAGCTTCTCCCCATTGTCATCAATATTGCATTACCTGTCTTTCTAACTAAGGTCATCCTAGTGGGTGTGAAGTGGTATCTCATTGTGATTTTCTTTTAATATATTTTATTGATTTTAGAGAAAGGAGAGGGAGAGACAAATAGAAACATCAATGATAAGAAGAAATCATTGATCGGCTGCTTCCTGCATGCCCCAACCCTGGTATGTGCCCTTGGCCGAAATCAAACCTGGGATCCTTCAGTCCTCAGACCGACGCTCTATCCATTGAGCCAAACCAGCTAGGGCTCACTGTGATTTTGATTTGTATTTCTTGTTGGGTCAATGGTGTTGTGCCAGCAACTTGCACCATTTTGTGTGCTTATAGGCCATTTGTATATCTTTTCTGGAGAAATGTCTATTCAAGTTCTTTGTCCATTTTTAAAATTGGGTTATTTGTTTCTTTATTATTGAGTTGAAAGAGCTCTATATATATTCTAGCTATATATCTCTTATCAGATATGTGATATGCAAAAAATGTTCTTCCATTCTGTGTGCTGTCTTTTCCCTTTCTTAATGGTATCCTTTGAAGCACAGTTTAATTTTGTTGATGTCCAGCATTTTTCCTTTGTTGCTTGTGCTTTTGGTGTCATATTTAAGAAGCCATTGCTTAATTCAAGGTCATGAATAATTATACCTGCATTTTCAAATAAGAGATTAATAATTTTAGCTCTCATATCTTTGATCCATTTTGAGTGCATTGTTGTGTGTGGCATGAGGTGGAGGTACAACTTTGTTCTTTTGCATATGGCTATTCAGTTATCCCAGCAACATTCATTATCCTAATACCACTCATTAAAGACTAGTTTTTTTCCATTGGCACCTTTGTTGAAAATTAATTAACAGTAAATGTTGTCTCTATTTCTGAACTCTAAATTCTAATTCATTGGTCTATACAACCTACTCTATGTATGTGTATGTAAGGTTATCCATTTTCCTCTAATTTTCATTTTAGTTGTGTCCTACATACTTAATATGTAAAGTATTAATTATTATTTAATTGTAAATATTTTTATAATTTTAATATTATTCTTCCTTGATACATGATTATTTATAATAACTAAATAAAAGTGTATTGATTATATATTAATTTTTAGTTTTGTTATATGATATTTAGAGAATGAGGACTATAGATATTAAATCTTAGAGGATCTTTTAGGGATTTTATTACCTACAGAGAGTTAAATTTTGCCAATGTTTTATATATATTTTGAGAGAATATCCTATATAATAAAATTGACTGAACAGTGGAACAACCGGTAGCTATGATGCACATTGACTACCAGGGGGCAGACACGCAATGCAGGAGCTGCCCCCTGGTGGTTAGTGCACTCTCACGGGGGAGGAGGGTAATGTCATTCAGCCAGAAGTCTGGCTTATTGCTGGCGAGGGCAGCAGTGGTGACAGGAGCCTCTGCCATGGCTGCAGCAGCGCCACTAAGGACCCCTCGGGGGATGTGCACCTGCTGGCTTAAACCGGCAGTCGGACATGCCCCGAGGGGTCCCAGACTGCAAGAGGGTGCAGGCCAGGTTGAGGCCACCCCCCCACACCAGCCACCACCCACAGTGCACAAATGTCATGCACCAGGCCTCTAATATATATGTGTATACACACACACACACACACACACACACACACACACTGAGTGGCCATATTATTATGATCTCTGAACGCATAATAATCTGGCCACATATATATATATTAGAGGCCCGGTGCATGAATTTGTGCATGGGTGGGGTCCAGCCAGCCTGGCCAGGGGAAAGGGACATGGGCGGTTGGCCAGCTTGCCTGCTGGTCAAATTCCTGGTGAAGGGGACAATTTGCATATTAGCTTTTTATTATACAGGACAGTGGTCGGCAAATTCATTAGTCAACAGAGCAGCAAACCACGGCTCGTGAGCTGCATGTAGCTCACGAGCTGTGGTTTGCAGACCACTGATATAGGATATACACTGAGTGGCCAGATTATTATGCATTCAGAGATCATAATAATCTGGCCACTCAGTGAATACATATGTATATATATTTACATTTCAATTTTTTTCTTTAAAAGGAGTGAGTTGTGTACAGAGGGGTTAAATGCTTTATAGACAAGAAAAATTGCACTAGAACTAACATTCATCATTATCATCTTCTTCATTTTCCTCCTCTTCCTTTTTGTGCTGTGCCAGTACAGCCAAGGGTTCAGCGAGCCTGAGGGAGGGCCAGTGAAGGATGAAGAAAAGACAAAGAGAATAAGCTGGGTCTAGGTGGATCTTCTGTGCAGTGACTGAGACCACAGAACAGATCCAGATTGCAAGCTGATGCTTTATTTTATAGTCAGAGGTAAACAAGGTAATTTAGAATGTTCTTGTAGGTTTCACTTGTTTTGGCAGCACTTGCTGCACCTCCCACACCCCATTAGCTACCCAGGAAAGATCTAGGGAGCAGTCACAAGATCAAGGTTAATTATGCTAAGAGGGCTGTGCCCTCTAAGCTGGGACTTGTTTGCAGCTGTGCCAGCAGGTCAGTGCAAGGCTTAACCCCATAACCTCTCCCTACACTTTTTTTTTCTTCCAGCCGTGATGACTCCCTTTTTGCCACATAAGGCTTTCCTTTGCTTATATTTCTCCTTCAGCTTAGCAGCCTTCCTTTCACCAGGCCTGTTACCTGCAGCAATGGTATTCCACATCTCTCCCAGCTTCTTTGCAGCATCTCCAATGGATAGGCCAGGATGCTCTCCTTTGATTTCAGAGCTATACTCAGAACAAAACATGAAAAATGCTGAAGGCGGCCTCTTGGGTGCATTGAGATCCTGAACTTTTTTGTTTCCCCTTTCAGAGGGATGTAAGTTTTCATTACTCTTTCATAATGGACCATCTTTGCCATGTCTTAAAATTTTCCTTTCTCTTTAGCAGACATGTCTGCCAGCTCTCTGAGAACTTAGAAAACTCTGAAAGCTTGACTGAAGCATTTGGGTGCTTCATCTTGTGCTCCACCCAGTGAGTTTGCATAAAGAAAGCATATGATATTTTGTCTCTCATATCTTAGAATCTCCTTTGCCCATATTTAGTTACTTTTCCTCAGAGCCTGTTCATCTCACACTTGCCCCAGTGCCGTCTCTATGGAGCTCAATGTACTGCAATGGTTGTGAGAGCGAGAGCCAGATGTAGGCTCCTCACTCTCTCCACCCTACAAACATAGTCTCTAAATGTTGGGTGCATGCTTTATCTATATCCCATTTGATCAAGCTCATTAATTATAGTATCCAAATATTCTCTATTCCTAGTAATTTTAATAACTAATACATTCACATTAAAAATCAAAATAACAGAAAAATGCTTTACTCTCACTCATGCCCTTTCCACATTCCCATGCTCCAATCCCTATCCTATCTCAAAAAAAAGAATAATATGCAAATTGACCATCACTCCAAGACACAAGATGGCTGCCCCCATGTGGACACAAGATGGCCACCACAAGATGGCCTGCAGGGGAGGGCAGTTGTGGGTGATGAGGCCGGCAGAGGAGGACAGTTGGGGGTGACTAGGTTAGCAGAGGAGGACAGTTGGGGGAGACCAGGCCAGCAAGGGAGGGTAGTTGGGGGGGACCCAAGTCTGCAGGGGAGGGCAGTTTGGGGAGACCAGGCCTGAAGGGGAGGGCAGTTTGGGGAGACTAGGCCTGAAGGGGAGAGCAATTGGGAGAACCAGGCCTGCAGGGGAGGGCAGTTGTGGGTGATCAGGCAAACAGGGAGGACAGTTGGGGAGACCATGTCAGCAGGGGAGGGAAGTTGGGGAACCCAGGACTACAGGGGAGAACAGTTGTGTGTTTGTGTGGGGGGGGGGACCAGAACTGCAGGGGAGATCAGTTGGAAGGGTCCTAGGCCTGCAGGAGAGGGCAGTTAGGGGGTACCAGGCCTATAAGGGAAGGCAGTTGTGGGCAACAAGGCCAGCAGGGGAGGGCAGTTAAGGGGAACCAGGCTGGCAGGGGAGGGCAGTTAGGGGCAATTGGGCTGGCCCAGGAACAGTTAGGTGTCCATCAGGCTGGCAGGGGAGCGTTAGAGGGTGATCAGGCTATCAATCAGGCAGAGGCAGGCAAGTGGTTGGGAGCCAGCAGTTCTGTATTGTGAGAGGGATATCCCAGATTGGAGTGAGTGCAGGCTGGGCTGAGGGATACACACAGCCTACCCCCTCCACTCCTATGCACAAATTTTGTGCACCAGGCCTCTAGTGGTCAATAATAGTTATTAATCTTTGTATATCCTTTCCATGTCAATGAAAGCACTCAAAGGTATTATATTGATTTCTTTCTGGCTTTATTCAATTGGTAATATATCCTGGATACCTTTTTCCATCAGTACACAGAAAACTTCATTTTTTTTCCTCTAGGTTGCCTTTGTGTAGATGCACCACAGTTTACTTAACTAGTTCTCTAAAAAATGACATGGGCTATTTCCAGCTTTTTGGTGCAAAGAATATGGCTACAAATATCCTTGTCCACATGTCATTTTGTATATGGGTAATGTTTTTTAAAATTAATTTTGGACACACTGCACTCTTTATCTGCCTGTTTTTCTATTACTCCAACTTCTTGGAACTCTGGTCCTTATGTCTCAGCCTCTTGTGCACGTTTGGTGTGTCTCATATGTTTCATGAAGTACCTTTCATCCTAGATGATGGAATATTCCCTCAGAATGTTTCTGTATTTACTTCTCCAGGCAGATCAAAACCCATTTTTTATTAAGGTTTTTGGTTGGGGAGTTTTCCAGACTTCTGGGCAGTATAAATTAAAATAGAATCTATGTGAGACATAGGCTCCAAGCTCAGGGGAGAAGTTTTAAATCTAAGCTCAAGCAGAGATAGACATGCTTTCTTGTTCTCCTGCTGAGCCAGTGGACAGGTTTTCACCTAATCTATGCTGTCCCTGAGGCTGTGGCCTCTGAGAATGCTAGCATTAAGCAGGGTCCTCATTCTAACTCCCTGCCTAATGCGGCCCAAGGTCTCATGTCTTGCTCCCATGTGGGCATGAAAGCCCAAGCCCCTGGGTTACTGAGATTGTCACCATCATGCCCACCATATGCTACCCCACAACTATCCCACCTCTGTCCAAGAGCCAGCAGCTCATGCACTTTCCACTATGGCTTTCGGTTCCTTCATCATTTCTGGTGCCTGGTGATTTTCCTCTCCCGCCTGTACACTTGGCTATTCATTTACAAGGATTTTTGTTATGTTTTATTTAGGTACTTGTGGCAAAAAATTTGATGTTTATCCAACATTTTCCTACAGTCCATTTCTCCTTGCACTTCCCAGAGATTCATATCCACACTGTTGACTCTCCATCCACAGACCACAGTACCCACTTGGTAAAACAAGTGACCATTCCTTACAAGAGTCAAGGTATTTTAGGCTGGTGGAGGATTTTCCAGATAGTCTAAGACTTCAAGGGCTAAATTTTGATAGATGTTGTGGTACTTTTACTCAGGCTAGGATTCTGTACAATACTTTGCTCTTTCCATTTTGCTACATGATTCTTCTATTCTGCTTATAGAATCATAGATTATGGGTTGTTGTTTTTTTAAAATCAAAATAACTGGTATACATTTTGGAAACAGCTAAGATGATGTCAATAAATAGACTGTCATTTTAATCCCAATATTTTTAGGTGAATTATGAGATTGAGAGACTTTCAGTGACATACGTCAGACTATACTGGTGGTGTCAGGCTAAACAGAAAGGGATAACTCTTTGTGACTCCCCTTACAAGTGGCAGTAATTGAGGAGTATTCTTAATTCTTTATTTTATTTTACTTTTTTTATCACAATTTATCCCCTCCATACCATCATCCACCTCTACCCACCCTCCTCACTTTCGCAATCACCACACTGTTGTCCATATCCATGAGTTCTCTCTTCTTTTCTTTTTTGCTCAATCCCTGCTTACTTCACTCCCAGAGCTGTCTGCCTGTTCTCCATCTGTCTCTATTTTTCTTGTTAGATTCTACATATGAATGAAGTTATATGGTATTTGACTTTTTTAATTCTTATTTTACTTAGCATAATGCTCTCTAGGTCCATCCATACTGTTGCAAAGGGTGAAATTTTCTTCTTTTTTACAGTAAAGTAGTATTTCGTTGTGTAAATGTACCCTAGCTGTTTTGTCCACTCATCTACTGATGGACACTTGGGCTTGATTGCAAATCTTGGCTATTGTAAATAACACTGCAATGAACATAGGGGTGCATATATTCTTTTGAATTAGTATTTTGGGTCTCTTCAGATAAATTCCCAGAAGTGGAATGGCTGGGTATAAGGCAGTTCTATTTTTTATTCCATATCTCCATACTGCTTTCCACAGTGGCTGCACCAATCTGCATTCTCACCAATAGTGCACGAGGGTTCCCCTTTCTCCACATCCTTGACAGTACTTGTTGTTTGTTGATTTATTGATAACAGTCAATCTGACAGGTGTGAGATGATATCTCATCCCTTGCATTTTTCTGATGATTAGTGAAGTCCGGCATCTTTTCAGATGTCAACTGGCTATCTGTATATATCTTCTTTGAAGAAGTGTCTATTTGGGTCCTTTGCCCATTTTTTTAATTGGATTGTTTTGTTTTTTGGGTGTTGAGTTTTATAAGTTCTTTATACATTTTGGATATTAACCCCTTATCAGACATACCGGTGAATATGTTCTCCTAGTCAGTGGGTTGTCTTTTCATTTTGTTGGTGGTTTTCTTTGCTGGGCAAAAATGTTTCAATTTGATGTAGTTCCATTTTTTTTCTTTTGTTTCCTTTGCCTGAGGAGATATATCAGAAAAAATATTGCTATAAGAAATGTCCAAGATTTTACTGCCTATGTTTTTCTGGGTTTTTATGGTTCCACATCTTACATTTAAGTCTTCAATCTATTTTGAGTTTACTTTTTTGTGTGGTATGAAAAGGTGATTTAGTCATATTTTTTTCATGTATCTGTCCAATTTCCCCAAACCATTTATTGAATAAACTATTTTTACCCTATTGTATGTTTTTTGCCTCCTGTTAAATATTAATCAATATAAAGGCATGGGCTTATTTCTGGGCTCTCTATGCTGTTCCATTGATCTATGTCTTTTAATGCCAGCACCATGTAGTTTTGTAGTATAGTTTGATATTAGGTAATGTTATTCCTCCAACTTCATTCTTTTTTCTCAAGATTGCTGTTGCTATTTGGTGTCTTTTGTGGTTCCATATAAATTTTTGCATTATTTGTTCTAGTTCTGTGAAATACGCCATTGATATTGTTTTTGTTAATCCTCACCTGAGGATATTTTCCATTGATTTTTAAAGAGAGTTAAAAGGAGGAGGAAGACACAGAGAGAGAAACATTGAGGTGAGAGAGATGCATCAATTGGTTGCTTTCTGCATGCACACTGACCAGGGCCAGGAATTGAGCCTGAAACTGAGATGCATGCCTTGATGGAAATTGAACCCAATATCCTTCAACCGCAGGTCAACACTCTATCCACTGAGCCAAACCGGCTAGGAGATGCCTCTAGTATCGTGATAGGAATTGTGTTGAACCCATACATTGCTTTGGGTGGCATAGTAGTGATTGAGGTTTGATTAGTACTTCTGCCCTTTTGTTTTTATAATTAAGCAGAATGAAATTATTTATAAACAGCAGTTAATTATCTACAAATCAGTTAATTGTCTGCACTTCTTCGATCTTAGAACATTTTCCTTCTACTTCTTCCCTGATATGTAGAACTTTCGTTTATATTCCCGTGATCTACTGATTATGAACTTGAGGGAAGAATCAAGCAATATTTCTGATGCCAAGGAGTGGCACAAAGTTTCACTCCATGTGGAAATATTTTGTTGCCTTTGGCAAATGATTTATGTCACAAGATGCTTGCAAGATGACTAAGAGGTAGAAGGAGACTTCCTGGGACAAGCATCTCCACACTGGGGCTGGGAGTCACATTGACAAGTTGATGTCCCCCATTTCTCCTGAAAATGCATCTGCTGCTGGTCACTGAATGGCATTTTCTGGTGATAAAAGTGGTTGGGTTGTCAATAAAACTAGAATGGGGTTGCACAATGTTCAATGGTTCTGTAATTTACATAATGAGCCTTGTTCAAAGATTACCTTTTGATTTAGTCTTGGGAATACATAGCTCCATCCCATTATGAAGCAAGCATATAATATCAGAACAGTCTTTTTTTTCTTCTGCATTATTTCAAGACACATGGGGTACCCAGACAAATGGGAGTCTTATCATCAGTCCAAGATTTCTGTGGTACCTTTTGGAGCTGGAACCAGATAGAACATCTCCTCTCTTACCTGCTGCCTTCTTTGCAAAGCTGCTTCCGGAGTATAAGAACAAAATAAAATTCTCTAAAGAGAACAGAACTTTCATAACCAGGAGTCAGCAGGGGAAATGCTGAGCTGAGGAACAGAAATTTCCTAAACCACCAGCAAGTAAAAAGAATATGCATCAAGAAGATACTTTGTTCCAGCCATTCCAGGCCTGCTCAAGAGAGATGAATACTGTGCTAACTTATCAGTCAGCACACTGGTGCAGCTGCTGTACCATCATCATAATTACCTGACACTTAGGAGAACTGACCTGGAATGAGAGTGCAAGAATCGCATAATCTTTTCTGAGTGCACAGCACTTTCCATCCCATTCCTTTAGAGAAGCTGAAAAGCAGGTCACTATAACTTGCATAGGCTGGAAGTAATTTGATTTTGTTAAGTTTCTTACAATATATAGAATTATAGCATCATAAAATCTCCAGGTTGGGAGAGATCTTAAAGGTTATTTAGTCCATTCAGGGGTCTCTTTCACAACATCTTTACCAATTGGTTATACTTCAGTAGTCTCAATGACAGGGCACTTGCCTTTCCTTAAGAAAGGCTAATTAGGACCATCCATTCCCCACTATGAGGAGGCATAGATTTCCCAGGGAAGGTCACAGCTTTTCAAAAGCCCAGTTTTCTATAAATTCATGCTGAGCTGTTGTAGCAAGCTCCTCCACTCCCTGATCCCTCCACAATTTACCTCTTGGGCTTTCCCCAAACCTTCCCTCTTTGTCTCAAATTCTGCCCCTCCCCTTCTTTCCACCTCTGACCAGGCATCCTATTTCTACCTGAGGAAATGTATACAAAGGCCATTATCCCTTCTCCCTTCCAAACTCTCTCTCTCATTGCTCATCCTTTCCTTCATCTTGTGCACAACGAAGAAGTACCTCTCTTCTTGTCTCAAGAGGAACCTTTTCCTGATTGTGCCAGAGGTAGGCTCTATGGTGTATCTCAGCCTTTCCTGCCTGTTTCAATGTGGGTATTTTTCTCATTCGCAGATGTGTAGGATTTTGGATTTTTGGATTTTGCTCAGATAGTTCCTGGATTTCTGTCAGAAGGAATTGTTCCACATGTAACTGTAGACTTGGTGAACCCCTGGAGGTGAGTTCAGGAGCCTCCCATGCATCCATCTTTGACTGGAACCCTGAAATTCCCTCTTGCTGGAAACCTCAATCACTATAAGAAACAGCCAGGACTGATTTTCCTCATGTACTATAGAATTTGTATGGAAGTCAAGAAACAAAGATGGTGGCATAGGTGAACACCTAGACTGCTGCCTCATAAAACAATTTCAAAACTACAACTGTAAGACAGAATGGACATCATCCAGAACCACAGGAAAGCTGGCTGAGTGGAAATTCTACAACTAGAAGGAAAGAGGGAGGCTCACAGAGATTCAGAAGAACTGCAAAAAAATGAGGTACAGAGACACGTGCGTGGAGAGAGCGGGCAGTGGAGTGCCTGGCTGGTTTCCTCTGGCAGGAGGGAGATGGAGACTCCCGACTACACTGAACCCCTTATCCTATTGCACTGAACCCCAGTTCCGGGCAAGACTCATATGGGGGGAGTCTGGACAGTCGTGAAAAGGGAGGAGTGCACAGAGATTTGGGGGAGCCGCAAAAGGGCAGAGGTCTGGGGGTACACACACCACTGTGTGTAGAGAGGGTAGATTGCTGATTGTGCTGCTGGCTTTCTCAAGTGGGCATGAGGCAGAGCCTCCCAACTGCACTGAACTTCACTTCTGATTGCACTGAACCCCAGTTTCAGGCGAGACTCTGGGGACCCAAACTCATAGAGGTCCCGAAGTGCAAGAGAACTGGAAAGGCAGAGGACTCGAGGCACATGCACGCATGCGCACAAACAGGGCTGCAGTGATTACTGAGAAACACTTGATACCCAGGGGCCATGTAGGGTGGGGCTGACTGGAAGCCAACACTGTCTGCTCAGCCCTGAGACTCCACCTCATTCAAGACAGAAACTCCCAACTGCACTGAAATCCAGGTTGGACTGCACGGAATCCCAGTTTTGGGCAAGACCCTGGGGACCCAGATTTATATGGGTCCCCAGAGTGCTTGGAAAGGCAGAAATCTGAAGGTGTGAATGTCTGTGCACAGAGAGGGCTGCAGTGATTACCAAGGGACACTGAGACCAGGGGCTGACGGGAAGCCAAGGCTGTCTGCTAAGCCCTGAAACTCTGCTCCATTCAAGCCTAGCAGAGAGGCTTTTGCAGGCTTGCAAGTCTTAAGGCAGAGTCCAGCAGAGAAGTTCTCCCGGCGTTGACACAGCTGATCCTCACAACCAATTGGCTTGGAGGTCAGTTCCCCCCAGTGATACCAACAACAATCAAGACTTAACTACAACAAGGCTGTGCACACAGTCCACAAAGGGGTGCACTAAGAGAGTCCACCTTAGGTAACTGGGGAGGTGGAGCTACTGGGCCATATAGGACACCTAGCACACAAAGCTACTCTACCAACTCAGGGAAGCAGTGAAAATGCAGAAACAAAGGAACAGATCACAAACAAAAGAAGTGGAGGAGAACAAATGACTGGATATAGAGTTCAAAACCATGGTTATAAGGTTTTTCAAGAATTTCCTATAAAAAATGGATAAATTTAGCAAGACTCGAGAGGAGATGAAAAAGGACCAACTGGAAATTAAACATACACTGACTGAAATAAAAAAATTATACAGAGACGTAACAATAGACAGTGGTTCTCAACCTTCCTAATGCCATGTCCCTTTAATGCAGTTCCTCATGTTGTGGTGACCCGCAACAAAAATAATTTTATGGTTGTGGGTCACCACAACATGAGGAACTGCATTAAAGGGACATGGCATTAGGAAGGTTGAGAACCACTGCTCTAGAGAAATGTAAGAATCAAGTCAAAGATTTGAAATACAAAGAAGCAGAAAACACTCAACTGGAAAAGCAAAAAGAATAAAAAAATGTGAAGATAGTGTAAGGAGCCTCTGGAACAACTTTAAGCGTACCAACATCAGAATTATGGAGGTGCCAGAAGAAGAGAGAGAGCAAGATACTGAAAACCTATTTGAAGAAATAATGGCTGAAAACTTCTCCCACCTGGTGAAAGAAATAGACTTACACGTCCAGGAAGCCACAAAACCCCAAACAGAAGGAATCCAAAGAGGACCACACCAAGACACATCATAATTAAAATATCAAGAGCAAAAGAAAAAGAGAGAATATTAAAAGCAGCAAGAGAAAAACAGTTAATCACCTACAAGGGAGCACCCATACGATTATCAGCTGATTTCTCATCAGAAACTATGCAGGCCAAACGGGAGTGGCAAGAATATTCAAAGTGATAAATAGCAAGAACCTACAACAAAGAATACTCTATCCAGCAAAGCTATCATTCAGAATTGAAGGGCAGATAAAGAGCTTCACAGACAAGAAAAAGCTAAAGGAGTTCATCAATACCAAACCAGTATTATATAAAATGCTGAAAGGTACTCTTTAAGAGGAGGAAAAAGAAGAAAAAAGTAAAGATAAAAATTATGAACAACAAATACATATCTATCAATAAGTGAATCTAAAAATCAAGTGAATTAAAAATCTGATGAACAGAATAAACTGGTGAATATAATAGAATCAGAAACACAGAAAGGGAGTAGACTGACAATTCTCAGGGGAAAGGGGTCAGGGGGATGCAGGGAGAAACTAAACAAAAATCATACACCTATGAGTGAGGACAATGGGAGGGAAGTAAGGGCAGAGAATGGGGACCTATGGAGAGAAAAAAGAGGAACTATTGTAATAATCTGAATAATAACTATTTATTTTAAAAAAGCATTTGTATGGAAGAATTAGTCTATTACATGTCCTTATTTTCCTTATGTAAACTCTAGGTGAAGAATAATTTTGTAATTTAATGCCAGCAAAAGTATGTTTGCATCTTTTATATTTTATATGTGGTCTATTTTTCACTTTTTACCCTTGCTGCCAAAAAGCTTAGAACCAAACTATATGATCCATTTTAATACTAATACTTACAAAGGCATCAAATTCAGAAAGGAAGAAGTAAAATTGCCTTTGTTTGCAGGTAATATGATTTCATATTTGGAAAATCCTAAAAATGCCACCAAAAAAAACTGTTAGAACTAATCAATAAATTCAATAAAATGTTAGGATACAAACCAACACACAGAAACCAGTTTCATTTCTGTACACTAACAATGAAACATCTAAAAAAAAAATAAAGAAAACAATTCCATGTACAGTAGAATCAAAAACAATAAAATACTTAGGAATAAATTTGACCAAAGAAGTGAAAGATCTGTATGATGAAAACTACAAACTTTGATTAAAGAAATTTGAAGACATAAACAAATGGAAAAACATTTCATGTTCATAGATCAAAAGAATTAATATTGCTAAAATGTCCATACTACCTAAAACCATCTCTAGATTTAATGGAGTAACTATTAAAATTCCAACAGCATTTTTCATAGAAATAGAAAAGATAATCTTAAAATTTGCATGGAATCACAAAGACCCTCAAATAGCCAAAATAATCCTGACAAAGAAGAACAAAGCTGGAGGCATCACACCTCCTGATTTCAAATTAGACTACAAAGCTTAGCAATCAAAACAGTATAGTACTGGCATAAAAATAGACACAGGGACCCATGGAAAAGAATGTGACGCCCAGAGATAAATCCTCAGATGTACAGTCAACTAATATTTGACAAGGAAGCAAAGCATACTCAATTAGGAAAGAAAAGCCTCTTCAATAAATGGTGTTGGATAAACTGGATTACCACATGCAGAAGAATTAAACTGAAATCCTCTTACAAAAATTAATCTAAAATGGGTTGAAGACTTAAACATAAGAATTGAAACCATAAAATTCCTAGAAGAAAAAGTCCTTTTTCTTCTCTTACCTCTCTTCTCTGACAGGCCTAAGAACTGCTGGTTGTTAAGTTTGCATTGGTCTTGCCAATAATGTTTTGGATATAATACCAAAAGCATAAACAAGAAAAGCAAAAATTAGTAAGAGGCACAACTATCAAATGAAAACTCTTCTTCACAGCAAAAGAAACAATCACTAAAATAAAAAGGCAACATCCTGAATGGGAGAAAATATTTGCATATTATATTTCTGATAAGGGTTAATATCCAAAAAATATAAAGAATTCATACAACTTAATAGAAAAAAAATACCCAAACAATCAATTATATATGATCCATTTGGAATTTATTTTAATATAATATATGAAGTATGAATCCAACTTATTTGTTTTTCAGACAGCTGGCATTTGTACTAACTATTAAATAATTTGTGTTTTTATCACTCATTTGAAATGCCTTTAAGGCGCTGCTGTAATGGTTTTGTGTGTATGTGAGTGTGTGTATTTGGAGGGGGCTAATGTTTCATTTGGGATTTCTTCATGTTGATATTCATAAGCAAAATTGGTTTGAAGTTTTTTCTTTTTCATGCTTTTTGGAATTTTATGCCAGTATTATATGTCATAAAAAGAATTCTTCTAGCAGAAACCGGTTTGGCTCAGTGGATAGAGTGTCGGCCTACGGACTGAAAAGTCCCGGGTTCAATTCCAGTTAAGGGCATGTATCCTGGTTGCGGGCACATCCCCAGTAGTGGGCGTGCAGGAAGTGGCTGATTGATATCTCTCTCTCATTGATGTTTCTAACTCTCTATCCCTCTCCCTTCCTCTCTGTAAAAAATCAATAAAATATATGTATTTTTTTAAAAGAATTCTTCTATGCTCTGGCATAACAACTAGCATTATTATTATTTATCTTTTTAGATTTCATAGAATTCTTCTGTAAAACCATATGACTCTCCTGGTATTTTTGGTAGCTGTTTGACAATATTTTTTCTCTTTGTTCTTTGTGAATTTTTCTACTTACATGTTTCATCTACTTTGGAGATAAGTTTGGAATTAAATTCTACTATAAAAGAGTCTATTTCATTCATATTTTCAAAATGACTTGCATAGAGTAGAGCAAGGTAATATCATAATATCCTCTCCACTTTCTCTATAATTGAGGATATTACCCTCTTATCAAGAAATTAGTAAACAAATATGTTCAAGACTAATGATATTTAGATTTAAAAATGATAAAATTAATAAATAAAAGAGCATTGCTTTGAGGGGGGCAGGGGATGAACCATTAGTCAATTGAATCAACCACTAACCTTTTTACTGTCTTCAGTCTCCCCTTCCCAGAATGTCATATAGTTGGAATCATACAGTGTGTAGCCATTTTAAACTGGCTTCTTCCACTTAACAATATGCATTTAAGACTCATCCATGTCTTTTAATGATTTGGTAGTATACTACTTTTAGCACCAAGTAATATTCTATTGCACAGATGCACCAGTTTATTTATCCATTCACCTACAGAAGGACATCTTGGTTGCTTCCAAGTTTTTGGCAATTATGAATAAAGCTGCCATAAACACTTATTTGCAGATGCGTGGATGGCTCTGTCATCTTGGACTGCTGTAACAAAATACCATAGTCTGGGTGGTTTAACAAGACATTTATTTCTTACAGTTCTGGAGACTAGAAGCCAGAATGAGGGTGCCGAATTCTGGCATGACCCTCTTCTGGGCTATAGTCACCTTCTTGCTGAATCCTAACACGGTATGGGGCAGAGAGGTTGGAGGACTTGTCCTTCTCTTATAAGGGATCCAAATCCCATCATGAGGACCTCAACATTACGACCACATCCAAAACATATTATCTACCAAAGGCCCCATCTCTAAATATCATCACATTGGGGATATTCAATATATGAATTTTTGATGGGACACAAACATTCAGTCCTTAACTGTAGATGTATGTCTTCAACTTTAGTGGATAAATACCAAAGAGTGTGATGCTGGTAAGAGTATGTTACTTTTGTAAGAAAAAAAAAAAGCCAAGCTGTCTTCTGAAGTGGCTGTGCCAGCTTGCATTCCCACCAGCATTGAATGAGAGTTCCTGTCACTCTACCTCTTACCAGCATATGGTGGTGTTAGCCATTCTCATGGGTGTGTAGTAGCATCTTATTGTTATTTAATTTGCATTTCCCTAATGGCATAGGATGTGGAGCATCTTTTATATGCTTACTTCCCATCCGCCTGTCCCTTTTAGTGAGATGTCTATTCAGATCTTTTGCTCATTTTTTAATCTGGGGGTTTCTTTTCTCGTCATTGAATTAGAGTTCTTTGTCTATGTTTAATAGTTCTTTATCAGATATATATTTTTTGCAAACATTTTCCCAGTCTACGGCTTGTCTCCTTGTTGTCTTAACAGTGCCTTTCACAGAGTGGAATTTTCTAACTCACAGACTTGTACATTCGGAGCCTCCAGCAATTCATCGATTTGCTGAAACAGATTTTTCTACCTGGCACTGATTCAAATTTTCTACCTGGTACTGGTTCCCATGGGGGATTCTGTGTGTGGATTTTGCTCTGGTAAGTTGTGATTCTCCGTATCTACCTGTCTCTCCGCCTTTGGGACAGCGATTTGCCCTGTGACCGCTCTTCTCTGACAGCCCTAAGAACTGCTGGTTGTTCAGTGTGCTCAGCTTTTTCCTTGTTGTTGAGATAGAGTGACAACTTCCAAGCTCCGTATTTGCAGGACCAGAAACCAGAAGAATAAAAATTTGGTTTTCTTTGTTTTTAAAACTTTAAATAATAGGGATTTTTGTCTCCTAGTTTTACCAATTTTTATTGTATTGCATCGAGATAAAATACAGTAGTTCTACTTCTGGCACCTGAGCTCGCCTTTGTAGACTGCAGTCATATTTTGGGTTGGTTTCTGTTACAGCACAGACAGGAGGAGGGCCAGAGTCAAGGTGGTAGCAAAATGTAAAGAACCGTCTAGAAATAGCAGCAATTCTGTTCTATTTAGTGCTGGAGCAGACTGTGCCAGCTCTAAGCTTCGTTTGCCCTGAAGCCTTTCTTGTCTTTTCTTCTGCTCACAGAACACTTCCTTAGAAACTGGAGCCCATTCCCCGTGGATAACTCCTTTCCCAAACAACAAGGGTGTGCATGTGATTCAGGCCTGGCCAATCCAAATACTGTATACTCTTTAGGGTAATGGTGATCCGTTTAGAAATAAGCACATGACTTAAGAGGAGCCAATCAGAATCTCGGCGAAATCTTCTTGGGCTCATTCAGTCTAGAGCTGCTGGAACCACTTTGCCATGATACAGGGAAAGTCTGTCTGAAAATGAAGTAAACAAAGAGGTATGAGGAGAGAGGAAAAGGAGCCATATTACTGATATTGCACTTGAACCCTTGAAGCCTTAAACCACTTGCACCCTTTAGAATTTTCTAGTTAGGTAATTTCATAAATACCACTCTTTCTGTAGATTTGGTTTTCTGTCACTTGACTAACACAGGTACACAGGTGCGTTGGTTGGGATGTGGAGAAGAAAAGGGACTGAAAAAAGTAGGTTGGGTTAGATCTCTTGGCAAGCTCATAGCCAGCTTGTGCCTAACACATGGATCAGCAAGCAGCAGGCTCTCCATCAAGATGACCTGAACTCACACCTGTCAGGAATGCAGAATTTCAGAGGCTTTCTTCATTCCTTCAGGGCAAGTGGGCCCTGGCCTGGGCAACCTGGCCAGGTCCCCTCCTGCCCGCTCTTGGCTGTGAAATATATTGTTGCTTAATCTAGGGAGCCAGCTCAACAGAGTAGCCAAGAAACAGGAGGGCAGACTGAGCCACACCCCAGATAAGCATCCATCTCCCCATCCTCACTGTGTCCTGGGAGACGGCTGGCCGTGCACCTCAGAATCCAGCACCCCCAATCTCAGCGGCTGGCTCTCCATTCTGGGACTTCTCTGAGGGCTTAAGACAATTTAAAATAATTTTTTTGTGGGGACACAGAAGGGATTGCAGGTAATTAATGACAGGGCCCTCGAAAAGCATCCAGCTGGGGAAGTAGGTGAATCTGCTGGAGCTGCTATAACACAATGCCCCAGGTGGCTTAGAAAGGAAATTTACTTTCAGTTCTAGAAACTGGAATTCAAAGGTCAAGGGTCAGCAGGATTGGCTTGCAGAGGGCTACCTTCTCACTCTTTCCTCACACAGCCTTTCCTCCATGCACTGCACCTGTGGTGTCTCGGTGTTTCTAAGTGTCCTCTTTTCATAAGGATGCCTATCACATTGTATCAGGATTCACCTTAACAGCCTCAGTTTAATTTAATCACCTATTTGAAGGTCCTATCTCCAAATATAGTCATTCTCAGGTATTGGGTGTTGGGGCTTTGACATATGAATTTCGGGGGGACACAGTTCAGCCCATAGCAGGAAGAGTGAGCTTCTCCCTTCTCCCCTTTACAGCTTCCACTCTTTCTCCCCATCTTGCTAACTGAGGTTTCTGACCTCCCCAGGTAGACACGTTGGGAGAGAGGAGAATCGTTCTCACTCACCTGCTTCTGCAGTGGTTTTCTTTGCAGCCTTTCAGAGCCCACCTGCACCAGTCATTGCAGATTGTTCATTACAGGTCCCTCAGTGGGCAAATCGTCACTACCCCAGCTCATCAGTGCCCCTCCCATTGCAGGCACCAGGAATCTGCAAGGCCTCCAACTCCTTCCTGCTGAAATCAGTTCAATCCAGACATGCCTGACCTTGATTAAGTAGAGCATGCTTCTGGCACGCACACACTCGAGGTGGTGACAGGTGAATCTGTAGGCACAGCAGGGCCAGGGCTCAGAGAGGAAGCCGCAAGGGGGAATCTGCGTGTAGGTGAGAGCTAAGCACAGATGGCGGTGGGTGCAGATTGTAGATGGAGTTAGGCCCAGGTGCATCTGAGAGCAGGCGGTAGAGGGTATGGGAGAGAGGCAGCTAACAGCGCTACAGGTGCCACTCTGGCATTCAAGATGGCTTATGCATTAGTAGGAAAGAGCTGTTTTGCAGAGAAACTTCCCTTCCCTTCGAACCAGGAGGCATGAGCATTGAGCCTGTGAGCTTAATAACAATAGTTAACATTTAGTGAGTGCATATTATCTGCTAGGCTCTGTATTAAGCACTTTATATGCAGGCACTACCTCATTTAATCTCCCAATTCTGTGGAGTGTATCCTCTCATTATCCCCCATTTTACAGATGAAAAAATTGAAACACAGAGAGGTTATGTCATATGTCCTGGGTCACACAGCTAGGAAGCACTGGAGCTGCAATTAAACCTGGGCAGTTTGCTTCCAGAGCCCATGTGATCAACTACTGTACTCCATTCTGCCTCTCAAAGAAGCTGTTCGAAGGAGATAGTCGCTCAGCACTTCAGGTTTGCGGCCATATGCAGGAGGAGTTGTGGGGACGAACCCATGGAGGGAGGGGGTGCTGCCTCCATCAACTTCTTTCACAGGAGCTCTGGGTTGGGACTTGGCCCCGCTCTTTCCTGCTTCCTGTAACAACTGGGTGAGTGGTTGGGAGAGACTGCCCCTGACATAACGGTTTCCTTCCACAGCCAGCACCAAATAGGTCGCCCACAGATCTTTGCTCACCGGAAGTGTGAATTCAATTTACCAGCAATATGCAATACTTTGGGCAAGTCACTATCCTCTCCAGAGCTGTTTGACTTAGCAAACATACTGAGTCCCACCCACTGACCTCAATGTCCTCCCCTTTTCCTTCTAATCCAGGAGTTCTCAATCCCAGCACTTCATTAAAGCCATTGGAGGCCCTTGAAAAATGCCCATGCCACCCTAGCGGGTTTGGCTCAATGGTTACAGTGTTGGCCTGCAGACTGAAGAGTCCTGGGTTCAATACCAGTCAAGGACACATGGTTGGGTTGGGGCTCAATATCTGGACATGCAGGAGGCACCTGATCAATGATTCTCTCTCATCATTGGTGTTTCTATCTCTCTCTCTCTTTCCCTTTGTCTCTGAAATCAATAAAAATATATTAAAAAAAAAATAAAACAAAAAATGTCCATGACTGGGCCTTCAAATCAACTCCATCAAAATGGGGTGGAGAGATCAGGTGACTCTACTGCAGGACCAGGCTGAGGACTGCTGTGCCTACCACCCCATTACATTTCCACTCAAAGCCATGAGCCAGGATCATTTATTTCTCTCCTCAAGCAAGACAAATCAGAGGCGCTTATTGTGAATGATTGTAGAAGCAATTACTTTTTCCCAAGGCCATTTCCCCCCAGACCAACCCTAGAAGAGATGTTCAGGGTTGGACAGGCAGGTCCTCAGGCCCCTGGGCCGTCTGTCAGGCTGAGAGGAGGCGTGGCACAAACTCCAGGGAAATTTCATAGTGATAGGGCCCATTCATCTCAGCTGAACAGCACGTCAGCTGAGAGGCCCCGGTCCTCCAGGAACACGAGCAAAACCCTCATCAGTCAAGGGCGCCAGGCGGGGATTGGGCTCCACACTCGGCTGCAGTAGTTCCAGAATTTATAAATTCACCGGGATGAGTTTGTCCTGTGAAGTGTTGGCAGCTGGCAGATTGGAGCCTCTCACAGAGCCCATTTCTCATAAGGAATGGAAAATGAGAAATTTTGCTCAGCAGAAACAGAGGGAGTTACAAGGAGCCAGGATTTAAATTCTGGGCTCTCTCCAGCCTACAGACAGGTTTCCCAGACACAGACACCTGCTTGTCAAGTACAGGGACAAAGGTGAAATAATAGGGTCCTAGAGCTATAGCTCAAGAGAATGGGATTTGAAGGCCAGCACTGCCCTTACCCTCACTCCCTGCAGGGCTGGCCTGGCCTCTCCATCTCTCTGGCCTTTGTTCTCCTGCTCTCTGCAGTGAGCACATCAGACCCATGAATGCTGAGACTTCTCCAATTCAAAGCTCTGGGATTCTCCCTTCCCCTACGCACTCATTCTGGAACAGCCAGCCAGCTCCATGGACAATTTTATTCTTGAGAGACTGACCTTATGAAACGCGATGAAAAGGTTGTCTGAAGAACCTGAGTTTTGTTGAGCATCTCTTCATTGCTGGAAGAAAAGGGTAAGGCCCCTCCCTAGTATGATGGGTTCTGGGCCCCAGGTGGAGGGGAAGATTCTGAGGGTCTAGCTAAACCTCTATTCTTACCCAGAATCCTCATGAGCACCAGGTCTAGCAATCCCCACTCCCAACATTTTCAAGTACCACATTCAAAAACACAAAAGACTTGAACAATTTTTTAATTAAGCAAAAATTAAAAGGTAATCATAACAATTAACTAAGGAATGTGGCACTTTTAAATTCTGCAGTAGTTTTGGATGTACAGAATTATAGAGATAGTACAGAGAATTCCTCAATGCCCATCACATCTTCCCTCAGGTACACACCTTACATAACAAGGGGACATTTATCACAACTAAGAGGTTAACATTGGGACACGCTGTTACTAAATTATGAACTATATTTGGATTTTCCCAATGTCCTGTTTCTTTACTCCAGTGTCCACGTCGTTATGTCTCCTCAGTGTCCTACCATCTGTGCCAGTTTTCCAGTGCCTGCTATTCTATATCAGGGCTTTTCAGCCCTGCCTCTCCACCAGAATCACCTGGGAAGCCTTTGAAAGGCACCTACGCCAGAGCCACACACCAATTACATCAGAGGTGCTGGGAGCAAACAGGACTAGCATCATGCTCTCCTAGGGCTCCAGGCAACTCTGCTGTGCAGAGTTGAGATACGGATATTGCTCTTAAAATATTGGACTTCCTACTTGTCCAGCCAAAGTTCTTGGTGAAGGCAAATGATTTTTCTTAAATTAATTTTTTAAAATATATTTTTATTGATTTCAGAGAGGAAGGGAGAGGAAGAGAGAGGTAGAAACATCAATGAAGAGAGAGAATCACTGATCAGTTGCCTCCTGCACACCCCCCTACTGAAGATCGAGCCCGCAACCTGGGCATGTGCCCTGACAGGGAATCACACCATGACCTCCTGGTTCATAGGTTGATGTTAACCACTGAGCCACGCCGGCCGGGCCTAAATTAATTTTTAATGACACATGAATATTTAAATACAGTTTTTACATAGTGCTTCCTAGTGGTTTATAACTCTTTAATCAAACCAGAACATTACAGATAAAGCTTAAATTCCTTTTTGTTAGCTCTCAATTATGTTCTTTTCTTTTTCTCGAGAGACACAGACACATGCCCTTATAACTCTAGCTTCTACCATTACAGACTTTTTTCTCTGATTTTTCATCAAAACATTAGAAAATGAAGTGGTATTGTGTTTCTAAATGGTACCCATATTATATATAACATTCTGCAGTGTGTTTTTTCATTTGATGTGTCTTAAAGATTTTGCCACATAGCTCATCCATTTCAATAGCTTCCTAATAGTTCATGGTATTAAAATATACTAGTTATTCATGGACATTTAGCCTATGTTAACGTCTTTGCTCCAGCAACGCCTGCTGCAGTGTGCAGCCTTTGGAATGTCACAGAAAGCTCCTTATAGTATAGCCTTTATGTAACTGAACACAACACCATCTGTCACATATTTCTGTGTAAGAGAATGAATGTCAAGAAGTAGAAGTGCTTGACCTCAAAGGGTTTGGAGTCAAGCTTTGTTTAGTTGATTGTATCTTATTCTCATCCTAACCAGCTTTCCCCATTGATTCTCCATTTATCCTCCCAGAAACAGATGTGAGAGTACCATTTTCCCATCTTTGCCAACAAAGACGTGACAAATGTTATTTTGTTCTTTTAATTTACATTCTGTGACTATTTTAATAGAACTATAAAACAACAGAATTGAAAGAGATCTCAGTGATCTCATAATCTAACCCCTCTGTTTAAAGAAATTTTAATTGTGCTTATATATTTATGTACATGGATACATCATCATGGTAAAAATCTAAGGTAAATGGCAATATATTGAGTAAACAATGAAAGTCCTCCTTTGCATCCTTCCCTGACTCTCTTACTGAGAGATAAACTAATGTTGAGAGTTGGTATACTATGATGGCTTATTTACTACATACAAAATATAGCAGTGATAAAATGGTGGTTTACATAAAAGAGATACAGCTCTGTGTGTTTTCCTGTAGTTATTATTTTCTCATAACCACATGTCTTAGAAACCTTTCCGTGTCAGACACAGAGATCTACTCCGTTTTTTTACCTGCTGCAATACATTCTATAGTATGAATGTAATAGTTATTTATTGCTGTGTAACAAATTACCACCACCACTACCCCAATTTAGCAGCTTAAAACAAGAAACATTTATCATTGCAGTTTCAACCAGTCTACCTGGTTTCTCTGGATCAGGGTCTCTCGTGAGAGTTCAGTTGGGCTGTGGGCCAGGGCTACTGTCACCTGAAGACTTGACTGGTGTTGAAAGACTGGCATATAAGGTGGCTCACATACACAGCTGTTAGCAAGAAGACTCAGTTCTTCTCTACGGCATCTGCTCACAGCAAGGCGGCTTCCACAGTGATGACAAAGAGAGAGAACCCAAGATGGCAGCTGCTATGTTTTTATAAGCTAGGTTCAAGGATGGCATGCCATTATTCTGCCTTGTGCTGTTGGCTATCGGTAATAGAGACAACCCTGGTTCAGTGTAGGAAAGGCCCACACTTGGGGCAATGCCAGGAGGCAGGGATCATTGAGGACCGACTTGGAGGTCAGCTACCTCATGGAAATACCATGGGTCATTACAGGTGGTCTTCAGGTTTTCATGCAGTGCTACCACAAACATGCTTGAACATCCTTCCTGATGCACATGTACTTCTTGCCTACTCCTAGCAATGAAGTTGCTGTGATTTCTTCCTTTTCAAAGGAGGAAATTGAAACCAGAGACAAGTGACTTCTCCAAGGTCACACTGCTGATCACCTGCAAGCCCAGGATTACTTCAGTCACCTGACTTTCAGTTCATTTCATTTCCAGTACATGTGGGCAAGGCAAGTATGGACTGGGATTTAAACAAATAATCTGAGATAAGGCCTGGTTCGTAATTGGCAACAATCGGTTTCCAGAATCAACAAAATATGTAACAGTTAATCTTGCTTCGGAGGTGCTAAATATACATCACTGCACCCAAAGGCCGGAATTGGCCAATGCATGACGTCTAATGTGCCAGGATCAAAAAGAAACTGGTGCAGACAGGAATCATTCCCAGGCCATGAGGAGAAGCAATGAGGTCAGACAGACCTAGGTTTGAATTTGCCTCTTCCTGTATGACTGTGTGTGAGTCACATAATTCCTCATCTGTAAAATGAGAATGCACAGAATACCTGGTGCACAGGGATGTTCTGAGGATTACACGTGAAGATGTGTGTGATGCACCAGCTCAGGGTCTGGCCGACTGGGGCTCTGATTCTCTATTCTTCCTGGCTGACTCACTTCAGTTATCCATCAAGCTTCCTGGAGGAATGAATGCCATTCTCTGCCTCCTGCATGCACACCAATGGGGGGGTGGGGGTGGGGGGAGAGTCAAACCTGCAATCTGGGTATGTGCCGTGACTGGGAATTGAACCCACAACATTTTGGTGCAGCAGATGACACTCTAACCAACTGAGCCACACTGGCCAGGGCTGAGCCCCATTTTCTAAAAATATATGGTGCCTGTGGAGCCCATTTTATTTCATTTTCCCACCTCCTGATCCTCTGCTGTTTACATGGACCATTATTTGTGACTTGTGTTTTCTGTTGCAAACTGTCCAGATTTAGGGGTGAATGGGACAAGATGTGGGTGTGAAACAAGCCCAGAGCACAGAGCTCTTTCTCCCCTTTGTGGTGTGCTAGTAGTCTATGCCGCAGACCCTGCAGGCACGGCTGGATCCTAACTCCAGCATGGTGCCCAGCACTTCAGAAGTGTCTGGGAAGAAAGGAAGAGGAGGAAGGGAAAGGAGAGAGGGAGGGAAGGAGGAAAGGAAAGAGAGGAGAAAAGGAGGAAGGGAGAGAGGGAGGTAGGGAGGAGATTAATTAAACTAAATTAAGTGAAATTGGGTTCATTACAAAGGACATTTTGGGGACATCAGATTATTGTCTGGATTCTGTCTTAAAATATGAAGAGGATTGGCGGGGGATGAGGAACAACTGAGCTGGGTCACCCAGCAAAAGGGATGGGAAGAGGGAAGAGGGTAAGTGTGGAGTTCGTTTTCTAGGTGGGGAGTTCAGGGAGCCCTTGGAACCTCCAGTGTAAACAACAGGTGAGCATCATAGAGACCCATAGCTTTTCACAAGCTGATTAGCAAACGGGCTTTTGTCCACAAGCCACTGGACTTCCTTGAACTCCAGGAAGGTATTTCTGGGATCCTGACAGGTCTTCCAAATCTCAAGCTCACATGAGGATTCTGGCCAGAGCCAGACGAGGACAGATTTATAAGGGGGAAGCAACAGGTACCCTGAACAAGGGATTCCAAAGACCAGAAGCAGAAAGTACATTCAGGATGCTGAAAGGTCAAAAGGCACTCCCACAGGGAACACCTGAGTTTGGCCTCCCCACTCCACCCCCTGGCCCTAGCGCTGCTCTACCGCCCTGAGGAAGACTGGACTTCAATGTCAAAGACCCATTTCCTCCTCCACTCGGGAAGCCACAGGGAGCCCAGCCAGGCCCATCAGCTGCCTGCTGGTCCAGGGGGTGGTACCCCCTTGGAGGGACCTGGGAGGGAAGGGCAGGGCTCCATCATGTAGTGCTGGGGACCCCCATGGCCATGATGCCACTCCCAGCAAGGCTCTGGCAGGGCACAGCAGACACTAATGGTGGTGACAGTTAGATAGACATGAGCGGAGCAAGGATGATGGGCCAGGTACAGCAGTCGCCAGGGGAGAAAGCCCCAGGTGCCCAAAAGGGGTAAAACAAAAACAAGAACCTCCCCCAGGGTAACCTTTCCTCCCCTGGCATATGGCTGGTCACCTGGTTTAGACCTATTGATTTTTTAAAAATTTTTATTATTATTTTTTTATTGATTTCAGAAATAAAGGGAGAGAGATAGAAACATCAATGATGAGAGAGAATCATTGATCAGCTACCTCCTGCATGCCCCCTAGGACAGTGGTCGGCAAACTGCGGCTCTGGTGACTAATGAGCTTGCCGACCACTGAGTAAGGCATTACCCTTCCCCAGAAGTTTTGACTTCAGGTTAAAGACATTAGTACATTATTAAAATGGTTTTTAAGTGTTTTTCCCTGAGGCAGTGGTTGGCAAACTCATTCGTCCAAACCCTTTAGTCCACAGGCTGACACTATCCACTGAGCCAAACCAGGGGGCAGACCTATTGACTTTTCATGTCGCTGGTCATTCACTTGGACCCTCTCCTGCCTGACCTTTCCTCCGCTAGTACTATATGTTCCCAGTCATGTAGGTTAGACCCCCTTAGACGGGGGAGAAACAAGGGGGTCTGAGAATAGCCCTTAAGCATTGAGTCCCCAGGACAATGAGGTTCTGACTGATATCAAATACATCTAGGCCTCAGCTGTGTTTCAACTCCAGGCTCCCCATATCAGCAGAACCATACCCCCAAAATCAGCAGAACCACCATGGCTGACCTCAGGATCAGCCAGGGGGACCAATCAGTGCAGGAAGGACAAACAGGGTGAGGGGGCAGAGTCGGGGGGTTGGAGGGGTAATGAATATTCCACTGAGATCCTCCTCCTGGGACTTCCCCTAAAATCTCCACCCTTAAAGGCCCTTAGGAGGGAGGACCCACACATGCTCCCGCCCAGAGCACACCCGCCCTGAGCCTTTCCTTCCCCCCCCCCCCCCCCCCCCCCCTCATCACCCTCTTCCTTCTCTCTGGTTCATCCCCGATTCCAGGCCCATTTTCCTTGCCTCTCTTTCTCCCAAGCACCAAGGGCCTTTTGTTTGTTTGTTTGTTTTGCCTTCGGTAACTTGTTTCCTGAGCCCATTTTTTTCTATGGGTTACTTCTTCTACCAGTGACTTTCCAAATAAACTTTCTCTTATAGTTTGAATCCTGGCTCCGGATTCTTTCTTAGCCAGAACTCGGGTGCTGCGGTTGCTGAACCCAGGCCTCGTCTGACCCCACTCATCTGACAACTGGTGCCATTCTCACCGCTGCCAGCATAACCATGACAAGCAAAGGCATGGACAGGCCGAGGCTTACTGCGCTCTCTTTCCTCAGGAAGCTTCCTGTTGAAAGATAAAAGTTCTGCCTGCGATCAGATTTATATTTATTTCCCTTCCTTTCCTCTCAGGCCTGAGCCAGCCCAGACAGGTCAAAGGGCAGGATTCCAAGCAGTTGAGATGGTCTCTGGAGAAGCCTGGACTTCCCTCAGCAGTCAGGGCAGGAGGTTGCCACCATTCCAGGCCTCTTGGCAAGTGGGGAACCGCTGGGGGTGAAACGGGGCCTCCAGCTGTTTGGGGAACCTGGCCCTCGGTTCCCTGCTCTCTGCTTTCAAGGAACCTGAGGGTCTTATGTCCCAGGAATGTGGAACAATCACAAAGACACTTACATCCAAAGTGGATTTTCCTCCAAATGTGCACCCGCCTTGCAGTGAGGGGAGGCGATGCAGAACTTCGGTGAATCGGTGATTTATCTGCACGGTAGCTGGGCCTTTAGAACTGGTAGGAGGGATCCTGTGTGACGTCTCACAGGAGAGCTCTACAGTTTCTGGGGAATCCCTGATCAGACCTGGCCAGGAAGCAGGGGCTTCCACGACAGGAATGTGGTAGGCCACGAAAGACCATTCCAAAGCCATACCTAATTTATACGTAAAACTTCCTAAAAACACACCACTCAGTTTATGTTCTTAAGCAAATAAAATGAATGTAATTTGATACCACAGGGACCCCCTTAGTCCCATTGGAGACTTGGGAGAAGGGGACAAGTGCCCCCACACTGATGACCCCTCGGGTCAGCTTTTTGAGTTCCTGCAGCTCTATCTGGGCTTTTCATAGTTTTGTGACCTGCCCCTTTGTAAAGCTGTGGACACATCAACCCCTGGCAGTTTCTCCATCTCTCTGAAGTTCAGGCTTCCAGGACAGCAGCAGGAATGGGTACATGAGTGAGGACCAAGGGGGCCGGCAGGGGGGCAGGAAGTCTGGTTTTGCCCTTCGTCCTCCACCCTGGAGTGTGTAACTTCTCCAGGGACGCCGGGCTCCTCATCCGAAGCACAGGGAATGAGAACAGGTGGTTCCATAAGGCTTTTGGCCTCTTGGTGGCCCTGGAAATGCTCTAACGTGATCTCAAACTCAGCACATCACCCCAACACAAGACTGCACTGTGGGTATCTGTCCAGCGCCCTCACTCTCCTTGCAAACCGTGCACTCGGAGGGGCAGGTCATTCCACATTCCTTCTCCAGCGCCTGGCAGGTAGCAGCCTGCAGCGACACACAAATGGACCGGCCAGCCGAGACCCAAGTGCTGATTCCCTCTAGCTTCGAACCTGCCACCTGTCTCTCCAGCTGGGTTGCAAGTTGCCTGGGAATGAGAAATAATCCTTTCTTCATGGGACTCTGAGCAGATCTATGTTGGGACACACTGGTGTGCCCAGGCCAGTTGTGAAAGTATTCAAACACTCCTCCTGCACACTTGCTGCCTGAGCCCTGGAGAGCCCCTCCCCAGATGCCCTGCATCTCCCCAAGGCTCCCCCCCCCCCCGCAGCCCCATCTAAAGGAGATGCCTGGCTGAAGGGGCCTCCAGGACTCTGCCCCAGAGGGATGGCGATGGCCGGCATCCTTCTGAGTGAGAGTATTGCCGATAAATGTCTGCGTGGGGGACCAGCCCAACGCAAATAATGGGATGCCGCAGGTGTCTGGTAAGTGCTGTAACCTGAGAATTTATAAATGTAGGCTCTGGCCTCCGAGTGGACAGAGGGTCTTCTCAGCAAGGGAGTGGCAGAGTCTGCTGTCTGACAGCGAGAAGCCATGTGCATGGGTCTCCAGCTGGACAACATTTGGCCCTCCAAGGATACCAGAAGGTAAAGAAAAGTACAGACCTGCTGTCCTTGTTGCCCACAACACCTGTCCATCCATCCATCCATCCATCTGTCTGCTCCAGGAAGACCAGAGAGCAAGAGATGTCAGAGGATGGGTGGCAAGGGAGCAGGAAGAGGGCAGACCCCAGCCTCTGACTAGCCAGGTGGCCGCACTCTCAGCACTGTACTTCCTCTTCTGACCAAGAGAGAGGATTAAACTTACCTTCCAGCTTGTAAGGACTGGCGGATCTAACCCAGGCCCTAACCCAGCACCCACAGGTGGGGCTTCCTCTCCTGATGGAATTCTATTTTGAAAAATCAGTACTTTAAAAATAACAGCGTGGTTACACAGGTAAAGCCAGCCGGTAAAGATGTATCAGGCCATTCACTTAGGTGTGCTATTGCATGTAAAGCATATGTTTAAAGCTAAAGTTTGTGTTCTTAGGCATCAAAAATATTACCAAAAAAAGAAAGAAGTTGAGATGCTAAAAAAAAAAAAAATAGCTGGAAAATCTAGAGAAAATTCCTCTGATAGGTCACTTTCAAACCTGAATTTTATCATTATTATTATTATTATTATTATTATTATTAATTATTATTAATTATTATTACTAGAGGCCCAATGCATGAAATTCGTTAAAGGGGCTGAGCCCCAGCAGCCTAGGTGGATTGCCTCAGCTCTCGAAGCCTCCACTTTGTCTGGAAGGACATCTGGAAGGACATCCAGAAGGTCATTCGGTTGTCTGGTCTAATTAGCATATTACCCTTTTGTTACTATAGATTATTATTATTTTAAATCCTCACCGGAGAATATTTTCCCACTGATTTTTAGAGAGAGTGGAAAAGAGATGGAAAGACAGAGAGAAATATCAATATGGGAGAAGCACATCGATTGGCTGCTTCCTGCATGAGCCCCAACCAGGCAGGTGGGGGGGGTGGGGGGGAAGAGGGAGAGGGGGTGCTATAACCAAGGCACGTGCCCTTGACCAGAATTGAACCCAGGACCCTTCAATCTGCAGGCTGACACTCTATCCACTGAGGCAAACCGGCTAGGGCCAGCCCTGAATCTCTTCTCTAAGAACAGGGTGGGAGGGTAGAAGCACAGTCCTGGACACACTTTCCTCCCTAAAGCGAAGTATGAACTGGCGTAGTTCAGCCTCAGCAGAGCTGGGCGAAGAACTGAGGGCCAGCAGAAGGACGAGCAGGAGCCAGAGCTTGCCCTGCAGACCGGGACAGCACACCTGGCAGGTTCAACAGCGCCAGGTGGGGCCAATTACCTAGGGTTTGATGTGACTGGAAAGGGAAAGGGTGAGTGTCACAGTCCTCACCAAATCCTTGGCTAATTGGATCTAATGATCAATCATTTTACTGCTGATCCAGAAAGCGCTGTGATATTGACCTCCGAGGTTCAGAGAAGTGAGGTTAGGGTGCGGTGAGGTAGACATTGGCAATGGCAGCCACAGTGGAGCTCCCGGTGTTTCACTGGTGCAGGAATGGCAACACGGCTTCTAAGGCTTTACAGTTTAAAAGGAACAAGGACAAGACTGGAAACTCTGCATTTTACATGTACTTCTTCCACTTTATAGGCGTTTATGTCCTTGCCATCTTGGCGTCCTCTGACAGGGCTCCTGTCCTGATGTGCGAAGAGACAGCGAGGCCGGGAACGGTTTGGCTCAGTGGATAGAGCGTCGGCCTGCGGACTGAAAGGTTCCGGGTTCAATTCTGGTCGGGGGCATGTACCTTGCTTGCGGACACATCTCCACTGTGGGGCGTGCATGAGGCGGCTGATCGATGTCTCTCTCTCTCATCGATGTTTCTGACTTTCTATCCCTCTCCCTTCCTCTCTGAAAAAAATCAATAAAATATATTTAAGAGAGAGAGAGAAAGAGAGAGAGAGAGAGAGAGAGAGAGAGAGAGAGACTCCAAGATCACCACAGACAGCTTATTCCCATGAGCTCTCTTGAAACCAGACTGTTGGGAACTCAGAGTATGTGTCCCATGACGTCTATTACGTCATTCACACACCATTGAGTTCCTAGAGCACCATGCTGCCCTGAGCAGACAGTTCAGTGGGCAGTGGGGAGGTGAGTAACCCCAGCCCCAGCATTCCTTCAGCTCACACCTGCTGAGACCAGTGGGGCCAGATCCTCATTTGGGTAAAAAAAAAAAATTAAACAAAATAGAAATGGCTCCTATACCTCAAGGGTCCCAGTCTAGGGAGAACTTAGGGCAGGTGCCAACAACCTACACCCAAGGACCCAAAGTGGTCCCAATAGGAGAGGGGTGTGCTGAATGCAATGGGGGGCTTGAAGTGTGTGTGGGGGGGTGTCACAGCCAGGTAGGGTGAAAGCAGGGAACTGAAGAAAGAAGCACAGGGGGACTTGGATAATGGGCTGGACATCGAAAGGCAGGGGCAGGAGGCCTTCCAGGCAGGGAGCAGTGTGAGCAAAGGTGTGGTGGGCTTGTTCACTGGCTACGGAAGGGCAGGGCAAGGCAGGTGAGGGGCCAGGGCAAAGCCCTGAGCTGGGTGAGCAGGCCTCTGTAAGGAGCCACGCAGTGGTGGGTACGAGGGGATAAAGGCCAAGAGGCTCCCAGGGCGCCCCATGATCCTGAAGCCTGGACGCTTGAGGAAGGCAGCAAGTGGAACCCCTGTAGACACACGCCTCTTCCAATGCCACCAGCTCCTCCCCAGACTCCCTCCTCTCCAGGCCGAGGGCCCAGGCTGGTGAGGCCACAGCTGTCCCTGTGGGGAAAGTGGAGGTGGGCTTAGGAGACAGATTCTCCACGCCCAGCACTGAGAAGAGGAAGGGAGAGTGTCCAGCAACTTCTTAGACAGCCTTCCTGGTTGGGCCTTAGAGAAGCCTCGGAGAGAAGGGACCTCTTCTGTCCTGGGGAAATTCTTCAGGTCAATGAGTTCATGCCACCACGGCAGTTCCGACACCAGCGCACACAAACACACACTTTAACCCTCCGCTCCTGGCGGGGCTCTGGAGCTGAAGTGGTCTGCCTTGATGTGCTTTCCCAGAGCTGTCAGAACTCAGGGAAATGAACCAGCGGCAAGTCCTCTGCTGGTTCATTCACCTGCATAGCTGATGGGAGAGGCTAAAAGAGGTCTCCTTAAAGATAATTTATATAATTGAAAAAAAGAATGCCAAAGGTCTGCCCAGCTGTGACAACTATGGCTTGTAGGTCCCAATACTTGTTCCTTCCTGTTCCATGGATTATTTGAGAACAATATGGCTACTCAGAATAAAGACGACATTTCCCAGCATTTCTTGGAGAAGATATGGCCAGGAAGCTAAGATCTAGTCAATAAGTAAGTGCCACTTCAGGGACATTTTCTTCAAGGGAAGGAATATGCCTTTTTCCTTCCCTTTTTCTCCTTTTTGATCTCTGGAATGTGCATACAATGGCTGCAACTGGAGCAGCCATTCTGGACCTTGAGGAATCTTGGGACTGAAGCTATAGATAGAAGAGCAGCAAGACAGGACTCTGTGGGTCCTTGACCCCGTGGAGCTGGCATACTGGCTTAAGGCTACCTCTGGATATTTCTATGGAAAGAAACAGCCTTAAATTTTATTTAAGCCAGTTGCTGATTTGGATTTCTCTGGTACTAACAGTCAAACTTAATACTAAATATTGCACCATTTTTTTTCAAGGTGTAAATCCTGCCTCTTCCAAGAAACATGCCCAGAGCTCCCTAGTCAGAACTACCCCTCTTCCTCCCTCCTCCCCCCACCCCACCATTATAAACCACTGGTCATATGTGTTGCTGCCTGCAAAGCCCCTGCACGTGCATTTTTTAAGTCATTTCATGTTTCCTGCTCAACAGCCCTAAGTAGGTATTACTGCCAGCATCCCACAGGTGAGGAAGTCGTGGCTCCCGGGTCTAAATGGTTTCTGGTTTGGCAACACTCTTCGGTTTTAATATTAATGCCTGCGTCTACCTCCCCACCGGCTTGTGAGCTTCTCTGTGACCCAGCAGGGGCTGATTCAACTCTGATTCCTTCCCAGGCTCAGGGACCCACTCACGCCTGGCGCTCTGTAAATTTGTGCCAAATTGATTTGCTGTAAATGCAGCAAGTTCTTCTCTGTCTGAGAATATTGATTTCTTCTCAATTGCATTTCTCTGCCTGACAGTCTCCAATAAGGGAGAAAAACTGCCAGGGAAGGAAAGAGCTTGGTGCTTTCAGGCGAACCTTGGTCTGCAGAGGGCCAGCGGGCCAGGCTGGGCATCGTGTGTCCAGAGACTCTGCAGCAAAGTGCAAGGGACCCAGAGCTGCAGCTGCAAGAGAAGAGTGTGGAGGGGACCCTACACAGGAGGGGCTGCTGAAGCTGGGGGCTCAGTGAACATTCCCACTCAGCTTGCCCTTTGGGATGGGGACATGGGGAGCCCCAGGAAGGGAAAGGAAGGAGCTGGTTGCATTACCTTTTTCAAGGATTACTTCACCGAATCTCACAGCATCCCCTCAAGTTTGAGGGGCAGGACATTTCTTCTTTTGATGGGGGATGGAGAGCTGAAGGAGAAATGGAATGAAACCTCACCACTCAGCTCTGAGGAAAAACCACTGTCCCAGATTGGCTATGCTGCTGCGGGGAGGGTGGGCCTGAGGACTCGACCCCCTGATGGAAATAACTGACCTCATTCCCCACATTCAACCGCTGACTCTTCACTGGATTCAGCAGCCATCAAGTTTGATCTGCCCAACAATTCTCTGAGGACCAAGACAGGCATTGTCCCTTTAAAGCCTGACCTCCATCAGGATGCTACAGTGCCCTCCTTCAACAGATGAGGAACCTGAAGCCCCGAGAGAGGAAATGACTTGCCCAAGGTCACACAGCACCAAAGCTAGAGTACAGATTCCCTCCTCCCGTTGCCTGTAATTCATTGCAGGGGGACCTTGCAGTGGATAAATCTGAAGAAAGTGGTTAACCTCATCTGCTCACCAACCTGCAAAAACAGGGGCCACCCTGCTGTCCCCAAAAGTCAGGCCACAGTGGAAAGGAGAGGATAGTCATAGACTGAGCCCAAGCCAGCTCTGCCCTTTGAATGGGAGTCTGGTTCTCACAAATAACCCCAGGGCCATGGAGTTCGCAGCCTAAGGGCCTACCAGAAAATGAGAACCCTGAGGCCCACAGAGGGGTGGGGACTTGCCCACGGACACATGGAGAAGGCAGTAGCAAAACCAGGACTCCAGTCACTTCTGTATGTTAACAATGGAGAAAGGGCATTGCCTGTACCAGGCTCACATGTGCATGCACAGATGTAACCTGGGAATTCAGATCTGGCATCCTCCTGTTAAGAAGCGTTCAAAGTTCCCAGGTAATTCCAGGCTTCCCTGAAGTGCCCTGGCCCTCCCCAAAAAGTCCTAACTATCACCTTGAGGCCTTCCTCAGATGCCACTCTTCCCAAGAAGCTGTCATCATCTCCCTGCCCGCTCCCATGCTCCTCCAATATCCGGTACTGTCTGCACCTCGCATGGCCCACTCGCTGTGTGGCCATAATTGCTGACCTGCCCCAAATCTCGGGCTATCAGGTGCTCCCCAGGACATGACCTCAGTGCCTGGCTTCTGGGGTTTGAGAGGAAGAAGTCAAAGTGGCTTCCTGATAGAATGAGATGGCTGTGGATGGGCGAGAGGACTCTGCACAGTGCCTGTGGTCACAGGGTGTGGGCCTTGGTGGCAGGCCCTGAGGGGTAGACAGCAGACAGCTGGGAGGGTGAGCAGGGCCCTGCAGCCACTCAGTGGTGCTCTTGGCCTGGCCTGGCCCTGAGGGCTTTGCAGAGTCCAGGGCAGGGCCATGAGACAACCCCAGGGTCAGCACCCCTGTGGCTGTAGCTGCAGCCCTTTAAGAAACCTGCTAGTGGGGAATGCTTCAGAGGCCCAATAAGGGCCCTTTCTGTCCTATTCTCTAAAGGACAGTGCCAGCCAGACCCTGTCACCCAAGTGGGCCTCCAGAGCTGCCCTTGAGTCTGCGGGTGATGGGCTTAGCCCAGGTGGCTGACACCTTATCTGGCCACATTCTGCTCCGGCACTGAGTGGTGTATACTCTCCCCATGCCCACGGTCCCTCGGGGCTCCTACCTGCCCACCATCCCTGGTAGATATATGTGCATCATTTCAATAAAGAGCAGACTAAAGCCACTACAATGAGTCATCTCAAAACTAATTCGGATCATAAATCAAAAGGCATATTATCCCCTCTAGTGTCTTAACCAAGTACTTTTGAGGTAAGAGGCTGCTCAGCTCTAAGGGAACTGGGGGGTAATGTGGTGGGGGCACTCCCCTGCCCCAGTCCTTCTCTGTTCTCCCCAAAGTTTATACATGTGAGTTCTGAGGGGGGTCTGATGAAGCTTGAAACACTGGTTCATGCCACATATCTGAAAGGGATTGTTCATTTTTTTGTTTGTTTTATTAATTTTAGCCCATAACTAGCACTACAAGCATCAAATAAATGCCTTTGAACGTGACCTTGATTCCTTAGATTTCCCCTTCATGGTGTTTCAGCAGGATTAGTGCAACAACATTCTCACTGCGCTAAGCTCCCTGCCCCAGCCCTGCCCCCCTTGGCAGCCAGAGGGACTTTCAGAAACTCCAATGGAGTCCTCACTCCTCTGCATCCATCCCTCTTGTGGCTCCCCAGAACTGAGAGCAAGTTCTCAGCCTTGACTACACAACAACCTGGGATGCCAAAGCTCCACCCACACCAAGAAAATCAGGATTTGGGGAGGGGTATCCCTGGTCATTTTTAGAAGTTTCTAGGTTATTCAAATACACAGTCTGGGTTTAGAGCCATTGTTCTTACAGTGGAATGCCTGCCCTCAGATAAATCCAGGAGGAATTAGAATTAGCGAATCCCCGCCTGGCACACACTGATGCTGGCAAATTGTCAGATGCCAAAACCACTGGGTGCCAGGTTATTGGTGAGCAGGATTGTGGGAGCCCCTTTCCACATCCCGCATGGTTCAGGGTCCCCATTCAGGGTTCGGGTTCTGGAGCAGGCGCATGCAAATGAAAAGAGAGACTAGAAAAGTATTAATTTGGCGATATTGGGGGGCTAGGCGGGATCCTTCCTCTAGTGGAAAGACTACCCCTTGCTCTGGCCTTTTTCTCCCTTTTATTAAAACTTTGGGACACACCCATAGCCTTTAGGCAGGAAATTACAAGAACAGAAGTTTACATGAAACAAACAGATAGAGGCTGCTTCAGCTAACAATGTTTCAACTAAAGAGTGAGTGATTAGCTCTGACCTTTCAGAGCAATTAAGGTTGACCAGCTTTCTGGTCTCCTGTCCACATCTTTCTATTAGTGAGACAATGTTTGGTTTCTGGCACAGGATATGCACACAGTCCCCAAGTATCACCCACAGATTGATTATTATTTACAAAGGAGAAAGGACACCTTTTTGTGGGAGAGAAACACCTTAACCAAGCTATTAAAACCAGCACCATCCACAGTGAAACCAGCTCCCACCACCTGCCTCCTGGGATGGCGCCAAGGGGAGAACATATCAGCATATCACCCAAATCTCAACGTGAATCTAATCTGAAGAATCAGGATTGTGATTCTTCAACAAAACAGCTGGCCCAGAAGGTGGTAGGTGAGGGAGGTGGTGAGTTTAAGAAGGAGGCCTCACACTGGCACCCATGACAATGCAAGCCATGAGAATTAGAGATACTGGACCTCACAGATGTGGGTCAGGAGATGCAGGCCAATATTATTATTATTTTTTAAATTTTTATTGAATTTATTGGGGGTGACATTGGTTAATAAAATTATAAAGGTTTCAAGTGTACAATTTTATAATACATCATCTGTTCACCGCCCAAAGTCAAGTCTCCATCCATCACCGTTTACCCTCCTCTGCCTTCCCCCATCCCCTTTTCCTCATATAATCACCATACTATAGTCTGTGTCTGCTGGTTTTTGTTTGTGCTTAATCCCTCTACCTTTTTTACCCTCCCCTCTGATAGCTGTCAGCCTGTTGTCTGTTTCTATTTGTTTATTAATTTATTTTTGTTCATTAGATTCCACATATAAGTGAAATTATATGGCATTTGTCTTTCTCTGACTGGCTTATTTTGCTTAGAATAATATTCTCCAAGTCTATCCATGCTGTCACAAAAGGTAAAGTTTCCTTTTTTATAACTGAGTAGTATTCTGTTGTGTGAGTGGTGAGGTTGTTCGGTTGCATGTCTGGATCTGCCTGCCCATCTCTTTGACATAAGCAGGGCCTCTAGGACAGCATGAACTCCTAGGCTGCTGGATGGACCCTTTGCCTCTCCTTGCTGCCCTCCTCAGCTGGCCCAGCCAACCCCCATGCAGGCTGGAGTCAGGCTTCCTCATACTGCTCTGCTGTTCACACACTGATAACAGACCTTTTAGGGTCCTGGAACTGTCAGGAAAGGAGGGGGTTTGCAAACATACAGCCAATTATCCATCCATCCATCCATCCATCCATCCATCCATCCACATAACCAACCAACCAGCCATCTTCCCATCATCCATCCATCCATCCATCCAGCCAGCCAGCTACATAACCAACCAACCATCCATCTGCCCATCCATCCATCCATCCATCCATCCCTCCATTCATAAATCCAAGATAAAATGCAAAGAATTGCATAAGCTGCTATACTGTATGTTTAACCAATGGTGATCTGGGGAGAGAAGCCCTGATTTGTGGCATTAGCCAATTTCTGTGGTGTAAATATTCCCACCATGATTGATTTCAAGCTACCAAAATGATCCCATCTATGCAGACCTGGTAAAAGAGACACAGTACATGCTTTTAGATAGTATTTCCACCATAAAGATACAGAAACACTCAGAACATAGATAATTACAAAATGTCGTAAAATGATTAGGGAGTGATGAATTTTGAGTATTTGTTATTTTTGTACTTAGATAATTTATGTAATTGAAAGTTTATATAGTTTTGAAGGATAATTGCATGTAAGAACCAGGTAGCAACATGCCTAACATCAGCATCCAGTTCCTGCAGGCTGGTAGGAGCCAGCCCAGCAAAGGACATCTGGGCACAGAGGAGGAAGCTGTTCTTCCCTGGGGGCAGCAATAACAGGTGATTGCAAGTGATGTGACAGCCAACCCTTTTAAGTCTATATAGGGGAGACCAGTCTGATGCTTCTAACTTACAGTGACTATTTACAGTCTTCCTCTGGGCTTCAATCAATCCTGAGATATTAAATACCCTCTATTTGCCAGTGATGTCTTATGTTGTCAAGGTGTTGTATCAGAAGTTTTTATAAAAGTCTAACGGTGCTACAAGCCTATTTTTTTAAAAGCCAGTGGTACCTTCTCTCCCCTTCCTCATATTTCTTCAGAAACAGTCTCTTCCAAACCTGTCGTTTCCTTCCAGGGAATACCTCCATATTTCTAAACATTATGCATATCTTGCTAGCCACTGATGCTCCATTTTGTTTGTTTATTTATTTATTTATTCATTAATTTATTAAAAAAATATATTTTATTGATTTTTTTTATAGAGAGGAAGGGAAAAAGATAGAGTTAGAAACATCGATGGAAGAGAAACATTGATCAACTGCCTCCTGCATGCCCCCTACTAGGGATGTGCCTGCAACCAAGGTACACGTCCTTGACCGGAATTGAACCCGGGACCTTTCAGTCCACAGGCCGACGCTCTAGCCACTGAGCTAAACCGGTTTCAGCTCCATTTTATATATTCTCTTTCTTAATATAGTAAATAATGATTTTAGACATTTTACAGCCCTTTCCCTCCCTCCTTACATCTGAAGTTTTTAAATCTGTAGTAGCATTTCATTGATATGAATATGATAGTATTACTCACTGATGGGCCAAGTAAATGTGTCTTCTTCAATCAAACGAAAATGACTCACTACAGGGAAAAAAAGCTATCGTTCTCTTTTACTATGCGGTTAGATCTTACTGCAACTCCGAAGGCCTGTCAATGTAATTTTTTGGTCAAATGTGTCACTAGCTTTATCTGTTCCATTTTCTCCCCAGGCTCCTCTGAGCTCTGCTCCCAGCGGCACTGCTCTTCTCCAGGCTTGCCTTGGGGCCCGCATCCCCGCAGCCGGGGTCTGATCAGACTTCCCCTACCCTCTCGGCCTGGATGCCCTGCAGTGTCCTTTCTTGGTTCACCTCTTCCCTGTGATTTTTCTCCAATAGCTTCTAGAAACAAGAGGCATGGGAGGCACATGTTCTGAGATTGTGTGTGTCGGACTAGGTCTCTCTTTTATTCTCACACTTGACTGGGCGTTGAGGTTTTCTCTTTACCTCTGTCGTCCTTCAATTGCATGGTGATTGCAGGGATATGGGCCTTGCATTCATCCATTGGACTGGGCACTATGTCCTCCATTTCTGAGAGCTGAACGTGTATTAGTGCTTATCTTTTCCTAGGTTTCCTATAGTATCCTTTGGTTACACACTCCCTAGTACTTCCTCTGGTTTCTCTTTCTTGAACTATTGGACCTATTGAAATGGCCTGATTCTTAAAAACCTTTTCTTTTTTAAAAAAATACATTTTATTGATTTTTTTACAGAGAGGGAGAGAGATAGAAAGTCAGAAATATCGATGAGAGAGAGACATCGATCAGCCGCCTTCTGCACACCCCACAATGGAGATATGCCCGCAAGCAAGGTACATGCCGCCGACTGGAATCGAACCTGGGACCTTTCAGTCCACAGGCCGACGCTCTATCCACTGAGCCAAACCAGTCTTGGCCTTAAAAACCTTTTCTTTCCTGTTTTCCACCTTTCTCTTTTTTTCCTCTCCTTTCTGGAGGTTTCTCCAAACTCATCATCCAACCCTGGTGTTACATTTTTACTTTAGCTGTCATTTGTAATTTCTAAGAACATTTTATATGATCTCTGGCTGTCCCTTTTCCATGGCTTTAATTTGTGTTTCGTGGATGTAGTACCATCTCATCTTCCCGGGGGTGTAATAATTTATTTTGACATTTTCTTCATCTCTGGGTCTTACATCTGCTTCTCCTGGGTGCCTTCTTCTGATGGTTTTGATCTCTGACTTTTGTGAGGGAGGCTTTCCTCTGAGGAAACTTGGCTGTGACTTTGTGTCCAAATGCTACAGAAAACCGGAGACTGGTGAGCTTCCCTGTGGGGCGATCAGGTGGTCCGTGGTACTTTCCTTGAGGATCCCCAAAAGTCAGTAGCCCCAGGGGGTTCTGGGCAGTGCAGCTCCTCCAGAGAATAGAAGGCCCCTCCTCCAAATTCGGGCCTCGGGAAAGAAGTGTGGCTGCGGGTTCTAGAGCCCACAGGGAGGAGGCTGGGGCAGGACCACCTCTCGCAGCGCAAATTCTTGCTTGGTCTGTTCTTTTTGGTCAGAGGTTCATCACTGCCCTCCCCACTCTCAGGTCTTCCTGGTTCATTTTCTCTAGAGAATAAAAAAAGTTCGGGGCCCCTGCAGCACTGGGGAAAGGGTACTCATTGGGGACTGATCTGAATGGGGACTACTTCTCCTTACACAGATTTTCAAAGTCCCCTCCCTGTTTTCAGTCCCCATTTCCTTGGCCTCCCTCTCCCCTCTCCTATGGAGTGCCCCCGACTCCTGTTCTGCACAGGGGTCCTGCAAGGTGGACCAGCTCCCTTCCTGCCACCCCTTCTGCCTACAGCCATTTGACTGGGGCTCTCTTCTCTCTGCAGAATCATTTGCCATTCCCCTTCTTCCTCTCATCTTCACATGCTGTGGTGTGGGTTAGAGACATCTGTCTCCTCACTTCATCAGATCCAGAGTTTTACTTTTTATTTAAAAAAAATTTTTTTTTATTAATTTCAGAGAGGAAGTGAGAGGGAGAGAGAGATGATAGAAACATCAATGATGAGAGAGAATCATTGACTGGCTGCTTCCTGCACGCACCCTATTGGGGATCAAGCCCACAACCCAGGCATATGCCCTTGACCAGAATTGAAACTGGGACCCTTCAGTCCGCAGGCCGACACTCTATCCACTGAGCCAAACTGGCTAGGGCTGTTTTCTATTTTTGTCCACTTTCAGTTTGGAAGTGATTTTCAAAAGAAGGGGAGGCAATATGTCCTCACTTAGCCATCTTGAAACCATAAATGTGACTCTCAGGTCAATAGCCCATAACCTACCTCTCCCTAAACTCCAACAGTTTGAGATCTAGACCTGGCTGTCTAATAGACATCTCTAATTTGTCACAACAGGGCATGATTTATTCCACTCCTCTAAAAAATTGCCTCTCTCCAAGTCTTCTCCATCTTAATAAAGACACCCACCAAGTACTTGAGCTGAAAACATAGGAGAGAGCCTTGATCTCCTTTTACTCGTCTCCAGCCTCCTCCAGCCCTATCTTCAGCAATACCTGGATGCTCTCCCTTTAAAATACATCCCGCTTTGCCCTAGCCAGTTTGGCTTAGTGGATAGAGCATCGGCCTGCATACTGAAGCGTCCCAAGTTTGATTCTGTTCAAGGGTTACAGGCTTGATCTTCAGTAGGGTGCATGCAGGAGACAACTGATCAATGATTCTCTCTCATCATTGATGTTTCTATTTCTCTCTCCCTCTTTCTTCCTCTCTGAAATCAATAAGAGTATATTTAAAAAATAAAATGTACCCTGCTTTTTCACTTCTTGTTGCACCTTCATCAGTCACCAGCCCAAGCCACCATCACCTTTTGCCTAAATCATTATATCACCTCCTACTGGTCTTCCTCCTCACACTCTACACCAACAATGACCAGATCGTGGCACTTCCCTGCTTCACATTCTCCACCACACTTAGGATAAGGCCTCAACTCCTTCCTGTGGCAGATGGAGCCCTGCAGAATGTGGCTCCTCCTCCTACTCCTCCTCGCCCTCCCCTTTGTCCTCAGCCACACGGGCCTTCCCTTAGCCCTGAGTCCAGCCTTTTCCTCTCCTGGTGCCTTTGCTCTTGCTGTTCCCTCTGCCTGAAATCCTCTTCCCCCAGATTTCACAGGGCTGCCTCCCTCTCATCGTTCGGTTCCTCTCTCAAAGGTCACCTGCTTAGAGACCTTCCCTCCCACTCCAGGAACCGCCTACCCAGTGGCACACACACACATACACATACCGCCCCGGGCACTGTGTAAGATGATCTTGCTTATTCATTTGTCCACTGCTGTATCTCAGTGCCTAGAACAGTGCTTGGTACCAGTTAAGATTTGTTGAATGATAGAATACTCGGGAGGCAGAAGCCCTTTGCTATAGTACCAGTTCTACCATTTGCAAGTTAGGCAAGCTTAAGCCAATAACTTCATCACTCTGAGCCTCAGTTTACCCTGTATATACAATGGGAATAATAACCCTTTCCTTTCCTTTGGGGAGGGCACACACACTGCTAAACCTAAATGAGGTGGGGAAAGAGAAGACCCTCATGAGTGCTTATTTATGAACCGTGAAGTCCTCCAAATGCGTACATCACTGATCCCCTTTCACTGCTTCCCTTACCCCCACCCCCACTTACCCCAAGAGGAACTGAAGTGAAAGGAGGACAGAGGAGAGATGAGGATAACTGTTTAACACCCTTATTTCAGAGTGGAAGAGCACACCGCCATTTGTACAGCAAGAAGCAGCTGGGAGCATGTCTGTAGCCATTAAACACCCCAAACCTGAGGCCCGCAGGGCTCCTGTGTTGACTGTCAGGGAGTCAGGCTGCCCAGGCTCTGCAAGCTGAACCCAGAGAAGGCTCAGGCCAACGTGGGGTCACAGGTGACCGAGGACTTGGTGGACTGCATGCACTCAGGTATAGTCAAGAGCTGTGGTATTTATTGGTGACCTTTCTCTTCTCTTTTAAAGAAGAAAACACAGCAAGCGCCCCTGGCACTGGTCAGTGTCTCAGTGGGGTCAGGACAGTTTCTTCTCCATTTTGCTAAGGTCATTGACCTTCTTTTTTAAAATGTCAGCGACAATATATTTTTTATTTTTACAAATATATTGCCTTTTGCTTTCTAATGCTCCTTTTGTCAATCCCCTCCTCCTGAGGGTTTGGCCCCTGGGTGTGGTTTGAGCTGGGAACTGACCACACGGGAACCAAGTCTGTACAGCAGCGTGGCTTCCATCACCTACTTCAGCTTTCCAGCCAGACCCCTTTGGTGCCCCTCCTCCAGACGTCTCCCCCTCTGTGTCCTCCTGCCCAGAGGGCACTCAGGGTGGCCTCTTTAGGATTTCTTAGAGGAAACAGAGATTGTCTCACGGAAGGGAGGTAACCCTGAACTTGCTTGGAGAGGAGTCTCCCTCCCAGCAGGAGGTAGAGCCTCTGGAACCTGAAAATGCTCAGGAACAGAGAGTGAATCTTTTCCAGTGGCGTCTGCGGTGGAGAAAAGGGCAGCGAATGGGCTTGGAAATCTAGAATCTCAGTCATCAGGGTCAGGCCATCTGAGCTTCTACTTGCTCAGCTTTCATCTCGTGTCATCTCCCAGAGGTTGCACGGTCCAGTGCCGTGGAGCTCACTACCTCTCAGTATCTCTTTCCCACTCTACCTGCACTTCAGGATCATCCACCTCAGTCCCACTGGACAGACGGGACATTTGAAAGAATCTTCTGGGAATTTTATGGGCAAAACAATTGCAAGTGAGGTGAGCATAAGGCAATAAATCCACCTCTCGGGTACAGAGAGTAAATCTTTTCAAGTCCCAGGGATGCATTGAGCTTGATGAGAGGACGAATAGTCATTAAATGGGGACGCAGGGGGCATTCCTGCCTCCACCCATTGTCTCCTGAAGCAAAGTCCTCCTCTTTGCCCAGTTATCCCATCCTTCCTCTGGTGGCCATTACTGGGGTGCTATGTGTGTGTTGGGGGGTACCTCTTGGCTTGTCTCCACTCCTTTCTCTTGCTCCCCCAATCTACTGGTACCACTTCTATATGGGAGGCGTGGGCATGGTTTTCACTTACAATAGTTCCAACAGCATGGAGTACAGTAGGCCTCCCTTTTCTGCAGTTTCACTTTCCAAGGTGCCTGGAAATATTAAATGGAAAGTTCTAGCAATAAACAATTCATAAACTTTAAAACTGTGTGCCTCTCTGAGTAGGATGATGAAATCTTTCACGGATCTGCCTGGGATGTGAATCATCCCTTTGTCCAACATATCCATGCTGTATGGACAATACAGTAAGATATTTTGAGAGAGAAAGTGAGTGACAGAGATCACATTCACATAACTTTTATTACTGTACTAGAGGCCAGGTACACGAAATTCATGTGGGGGGGGGTATTCTTCAGCCCAGCCTGCTCTCTCCCCAATCTGGGACCCCTAGAGGGATGTCCGACTGCCCATTTAGGCCCAATACTACCTGGATTGGGCCTAAAGAGAAGTCGGAGATCCCTCTCACAATCCAGGACTGATGGCTCCCAACTGCTCACCTGCCTGCCTTCCTGATTGCCCCTAATCACTTCTGCCTGCCAGCCTGATCACCCCCTAACCACTCCCCTGCCAGCCTGATTGATGCCTAACTGCTTCCCTGCCAGGCTGCTTCCCTAACTGCCCTCTCCTGCAGGCCTGGGTCCCCCCCAACTGCCCTTCCCTGCAGGTCCGGTCACCCCCAACTTCCCTCCTCTGCTGGCCTGGTCACCCCTAACTGCCCTCCCCTGCATGTTTGATCACCCCCCCACTGCCCTCCCTTGCAGGCCTGGTCCCTGACAACTGCCTTCCCCTGCTGGCCATTTTATGGTGGCCATCTTGTGTCCACATGGAAGCAGTCATCTTGTGTGTTGGAGTGATGGTCAATCTGCATATTACTCTTTTATTAGATAGGATAGGGGCCTGGTGCATGGGTGGGGGCCAGCTGGTTTGGCCTGAAGGGTGTCCTAGACCAGGGTGGGTATTCCCTTGGGGTGTGGAGTGGCCTGGGCAAGGGATCTGTGGTGGTTTGAAGGTCAGCCACGCCCCCCCAGTGACCCAAGTGGAGGCCCTGGTATCTGGGATTTATTTATCTTCTATAATTGAAACTTTGTAGCCTGGAGCAGAGCCAAGCCTTCTGCTCACACAGCCATTGAAACTCTGTTGCCTTAAGTGGAGGCCTGGGCCGCCAGGGTGTGTGGAAAGCTTGGCTTCCTTCATCACCAGCGGCAACCCAAGCATCTCTCCTGCTCTCTCTGTGGCCATAGCCATCTGGGTTGGGTTAATTTGCATGCTCACTCTGATTGGCTGGTGGGTGTGGTTTGTGGATGTAGCAGAGGTATGTTCAATTTCCATATTACTCTTTTATTAGATAGGATATTGTTCAATTTGTTCTATTTTATTACTGGTTATTATTGTTAACCTCTTACTGTGCCTAATTTGTAAATTAAACTTTATCATAGGTATGCATGTACAGGAAAAAGCATAACATACATAGGGTTCAGTACTATCTGTGGTTTCAGCATCCACCGGGTGTCTTGGGAGGCATCCCTCATGGATAGGGGGACTCCTGTATTCCTTCAGTCAAACCACAAAGATGTCACATGCCAGGTGCTGTCAGATGCTGGGAGCACACAGGGGCCAGAGCTCCTGCTTTCACGAAGTGCACAGACTACAGGCGTTGGACGACAGATGAGTCAGGATTGCAGTAGTGTCTGTGCAGCAAAGCCCTGACCCCTCCAGTCTCAGCTTTCTGTGGCATCCAACAAACGACCTGCAGTGCTGCAGTCAAACTTAGTAAAAGAGAAAGGCCAGTTTGTATTTGTCTTTCTTGAGAAAGAGTAAAGGTGATCCCATCCATAACCCTAGCCACAAAGATCACTATCACTTATATTTTTATTCCCACCTTCACGTGCCCACAGGCTCTGTAAGCCTCACTCCGGCTCTCCTTGGAGCAGGCCCTAGTGCTCCTCCATCCTGGGCCAGGGACGGCAGGCATGTGGGGAGAGAACACAGAGGCACCCAGGAGGGATGCCTGGAAAAAGGTTGTCATGGCTTCAGGCTGAAGGCAAGGTCGGTTCTCCTGAAAGCTGGCACGGGATGAGATGGATCCAAGTTTGCCACAAAGCTGCCTCCCCATGGCTGTGATCAAGGACTTACATGTTTCAAAGCATGTTCACTTAGCCTTGGGAGGCGATTGACATTTCTGCCACTTCCTGGCTCAGACTGCCACTCAAACAGATTGCTACGCTGCTGACAGCGTGCCCTGTGAGCACGGACATTCTGCAGAAACTCGGTTATGGCCTTGCGCCGTGTGTAAAGGCATTCTGTGCTCTGGAAAGTGCCTGGACCTGGCTGGATGACAGACAGAGGATTGGCGACCTGAGTGTGAAGGAGAGGCCTTCCTGGGAGACGGCAGGCTGCCCTAATGAGAAAACGTGGGGTTCTACCCCTGGGGCAGCTCAGGTATGGGGCCAGATGGCTAGAACACAGCCCTGGGCAGGGCTGGGGGCTGGTGGCAATGCTTCTGTGGAGGAAGCTGGGAGCACCTGACAGCACCTGTGACACTGGGGATGGGCAGCAGTGCGTGGGAGCAAGGGTGTATCTAGGGCCTTGGAAGTTCTTTCCTATGAGTTATCTTACCCACTAACACAGCCGTCCCAGCGTGGCAAGGCCAGGAACCAGAACTCTCCCGGTTTCACAGAGAGAAACCAAGGTCATAGAGTGAGGTCAGGACCAGAACTCAGGGCCCCAGCCTCTTTCCAAGGCAAGGTGATTCCACACCCAGAGCAGCTCTAACTCTGACCACACATTTTGGAGGATTCCGAAATGATCATAAGATCACATGTGTGTCAATGCACAGACACATGTGAACGTGAGCACAGTCGTGCAGAGAAAGTGAGGGCTCATGTGAGTGAAAGCAGGGAGAGGGCAACTGCCCTGAGAAGCAACTGGCATCACTTAGGTAGAAATGCAGGCATTTGAACATCTTACATCCAGCAGTTTAATTCCTGGATTAACAACACAAGGAAATTCTGAGCAGGTCCACAAGGACCCAGGGCAAAGCTGTCCATCCATGGCAGAGTCACTTAGAGGGGTTTGGGGTGGAATGATTGGGTGGGTGGCAGGCTATGTGTGTTTCCATCAGTGTGGGTGAGGGCAGGCAGACTGGCAGGAGCAGACCAGAGAGTAAGGGCAACAGCAGCTATCATGGGAGAGACCTTAGCAACAGCGCCGAACGTCTCTGGTGGAGTGGTTGGGGGTGATGGTCAATCTACATATTATTCTTTTATTAGATAGGATAGAGGCTTGGTGCATGGGTGGGGGCCAGCTGGTTTGCCCTGAAGGGTGTCCTGAATCAGGGTGGGGATTCCCTTGAGGTGTAGGATGGCCTGGGCGAGGGGCCTGTGGTGGTTTGCAGGCTAGCCATGCCCCCTGGCAACCCAAGTAGAGGCCTTGATAGCTGGGATTTATTTATTTATCTTCTATAATTGAAACTTTGTAGCCTTGAGTGGAGGCCTGGGCCTGACAGGGTGTGCAGAAAGCTTGGCTTCCTCCATTGCCAGGGAAACCCAAGCCTCCATGGCTGCAGCTATCTTGGTTTGGTTAATTTGCATACTCACTCATGAGTGGCTGGTGGTCATGGCTTGTCGGTGTAGCAGAGTGATGGTTAATTTGCATATTCTTTTATTAGATAGGATGTTACACCATTAATTTCCCATGCCCTTACACTCTCTTTTCTGGAAGTTTCCAACACTCCTTTGAGGGAGTCCTTATTAATGTCTACAAATGGCTCAAGAGGTGCCACTGCTTGACCAAGGTTGTCCAAGTAGTGAGGACAGAAGGTGAACTCAAAGCCAGGCCTCTGTCTTAGGTGTGAGGGTCTCTCTTACCACACCATCTTGCCTTTTCAGGAAACTCTGCTGGTCCTGCCATATTCAGTCTAGTCTCTGGGCCTTCTGGGCCTTCCTTGCTGAGGTCAGCCAGGAGGCCAGGTGGTGTTAGAATGAGCAGAAGTTTGGCATTTCATTTAAGCAGGTGCTGAGTCACAGCTTCACTTGCTCCCTTAACCCACAAACTCTTGGCACGTTAGATTGGGGTCCCGCTGCGCCAGCACGCCACTCCCGGCTTGATGAGATGCTACTGCAGGGGATGCTGTAGTTCCGGTTTTGACACATATTCAAGAATGAGTCCCATCCACAAGCCATGTGCTCTCCAAAGGTCATCATCTTTTGTATATACACAAAAGATGATGGTATCAGAAGTGAGAGCTGTCTGGAAATGCTATTACAGTGGTACCTCAAGATACGAGTGCCCTAATATACGAGATTCTTGAGATACGAGCCGTCGAGCGAGCGATTTTTGCTTTGAAATACGAGCAACGTTTTAGATAGGAGTAATAGCGCGGATCGGCCGGCTGCACACGACCCACCAGTTTACTGCGACTCGAGCATCTCATAGTTTCCCACGCCTCAAGGTTAGGAACGAATTAAACTCGTATCTCGAGGTACCACTGTATACGTCACTTGTACTTAGAGAATTGGGGCATCCATAGGGAAGGCTGGAAACCCAGAGCCTACTTAGCTGGGATTATGTTTTCTCATGGGTGGTGGTAACCATGCCAACCGAGAGCTGTAAAGTGGCCAGGGTGATACTTACCTGTAATTGGGGGGAAGGTGGGTAACTAAAATTTTATAGCATGTATTTTTTATTAAAGCAATTAATATTCACTATAGGAAATACAGAAGTACTAGTAAATACAGATGAAGATAAAAAGCACCTTAATCCCACTATCCAGAAATGTTCTCTTTTCTGACTGCTCCAGGCATATATGCTCCACAGTGACGTTTTTATGAGGCAAATTAAACACAGCACAGTGAATACGTGTGTGCTGCCCTGCCTGTAATAGGATCCGATCAGGAACCAGCCAGCCAGGATCTGCCAGAAGGCTGCATGTGAAAGCACGGGTGCACACAGTGGCTTTGCTGGTCTGACTGGGGCTTCCTGTGGGGTTACTGTGTTGCTTACCATGAAGTTGTAAGGTCAAGCCCACTGGCGACAGAGGAGGGGACAGCTCGCGAGTTGGTGATGTCAAAAATAAATGGGAAAATTTATTTGGCTTTTACCCGTTTAGATCAACTAGTCTGTTGTTTTTCCCTTGCAATAAAAGACACTCAGAGCCACAGAAACACTTTAATTATTGAAAGTATTTCAGGGAAAATACCTTTGTTATTGTGAGTCTAATGCTCTAGCATTTTAATCTACTTTTTTTTTCTCCCATTGAAATAATTGGTTTTTTAAAAAATATGGCATTAAACACATGGTTTTTTAAGAGTTTAACTAATGAAGTAAAGCAGAATAGCCTCTCTTTTTATATATACACACATACACACATGTGATTTTTAAAATAAAATTAGGAACATTTTATACATATCATCTATATTTTCTATTCCTTACTTAATAGCATGTTGTAAACATTTTCCAGTACATTAATAATACTCTTCAAAATTATGCTTTTTAATGCCAAAGCATTCCATTATATGGATGTAACATACATTATTTATCTCCTCCCTATTCAACATTTTAAGTTGGTCTCAATTTTTTCTATTATAGAAAAAGAGCTGTGACAATGACTCTCTGTCCACATTGCTCATTATTTCCTTACAATAAATTTAGAATTTTAATTACCTTCATGAGGTACTCATGAGTATTATTGATGGTGTATATAAATCCCCAATGCAATGCTTGGTACACAGCAGGCATTCAATGACTGAAAGCTATAAATAGGAAGCCAAGTACCTAAGGGAACAGACCGATTCTGTCGGAGCTGAGTTAGGAGAGAAATGTGCTCCATTTCGTCAGGGGATGATGTCAAGGGATAGTTTGGGGGAAGGAGAACGAGAAAGGATGCAGTTGTTTTTGCTCCCAGCAGCTGAAGGGCCTGCCAACACCCAGAATAAAATGATTCTCGATTACCACCTTCCTCCTCCCTCCCAGGCATGCTCTCTCTTAGCCCTCAGGGACCTCTCACTCAGCTCAGTCCTGCAGAGAGGGAGTCTGAGCCACACTGATTACTCTTGATTTTGATACAGGACCTTTGTGTAATGGAAAACTGTGAGCACAGCACAAACAACATACTGGGTTCTTGGAGATTATTTATTAGCTATTCTCACTCACGATGAAAGGACATAAAAAAGTAAATGAAACTGAAATAAAACAAGATGAAAATCCAGCAACATTTCTTCCCCCAAGAACTTCAGCTGGACGCTACACAATGGACCCGGAGGAGCTTCCTGTGTGCAGCTTGCACTCACTAAAAGGACTTTAAAAACAGCCTGAACTCTTCTAAGGTGCAGGCCTAACCTGTGCAGTGAGAAAGTCGGAGGAGGATTTTTTTAAACAGAGACTGGAACGCTTATAGGCCTCAGAGCACCAGCCCATCCGAGCCACATGGTCACACGTGAGCGAGCTGGGCTCCTTGGTTGGAATGAGTCTCCCGGCCCAGACAACCCCACTGCATGCCCTTGGGGGTGGCCGACCTCTGTTCTTTGATGACGGGTTTGATTTCTGAGCACAGTCTCGTTCCCTGGAGCTGGCCCAGCTGAAGACGGGACACAGAGGTCTGTGACGCAGCTGGGAGGTGAGAGCTGCGCCGGCTATGTAATGAGACCAGCTTTTGGATGTGGGCCACCGCTGGCGCTGAAGGCCCTCCCCGAAGAGGTGGCGGTCTTTACACCTGCAGCAGGCAACGTGGGCACGAGCATCCTGGGCGTGAGCGCAGCCTCCTGGGGGCACACGTGGGAGGTCGCCTTCGTGTGAACGCTTCAAATCCGGGCCAGCTCTGGCTCGCTGGCTCAGAGCTCCCTGGGAGCTGTTCTTTCTCTCAAAATGGAAGCCTGTCAACTTAAAATCAATTTATATTTTGTCCAAGGAAGACCTGTTCTTAAAAAGATTTGCATTCTCTAGGGGCTGAAGGCAAAGGGCACAGTTTTCTTCCCTTCCTTCTCTTCAAACACTGGCTTCCTAGCCCCCGGGAAGATATCTACGTGCTTGCCTTACCTGATGCCTGTCCCCGGAGAGAAAAGTATCCAAGCACCAGTAATGTGCAGGCCACTCCTCGCTGAGTGGCCTCAGGACGGTGGCCCACGGGTGGGAGAGCTGCAGCACCTGGTCACAGAGGACCTCCCCGCCGTGTCTCTCAAGGGGTTCATTCACCACGTGGGGGGGGCCTGTCCCAGAGGCGCTGCTTCTCCCCCTCCCCCCAGATCCGGAGAACATGGCGGGGGAGAATGTACCTAGACCTCGGGGATAGGCGTGTTGCAGTTCCCGTGGTAGATCCTGACGTGGCCCTCGCACCGGAAGTAGGCCTCGAAGACATCGCTGTAGCCGTGGTCCCTCCACCAGGTGCAGAGCTGCCGGTTCCAGGTGCAGTCCAGCACGTGGAAGAGCTCGGGGTGCTCCATGCCGATCATGGTGAAGAAGTCCTGGTCCCCGAGGTGGCCTCGGAAGTGGTACTTGTCGGCCAGCTGCTGCACCTGTGCCGGCTCCAGCAGGCGGCTGTAGAGCGGGGACTGGCGCATGGCCTCCAGGTTCAGCAGCATCACCCCGCTGTTGAAGCCAGGGAGCCCCTCGGGCGGCGGGCCCCCGACCCGGGTCTTGGGGTTCTCCTGGCGGAACTGCCAGAATGTGTGCCTGGGAAGGGGAAAGAGAACAGACTTAGCCTGGTTTGTGGGGGTGAAGCAGTTTGCCAGCACTGCTCCCCTGGGTCTTCACCACCACCCTGGCGGGAGAGGGGGTTTCTGCCTTGTTCTCCAGCTGT
>PVJN01007968.1:0-67002 GCA_004026805.1 Lasiurus borealis | reverse complement strand
TCTCCCATACAGTGGGCTTTCTTGTTGTTTTGTTGATGGTTTCTATTGCTGTGTAAAAGCTTTTTATTTTGAAGTAGTCCCATTTGTTTATTTCCTCTTTAGCTTCCATTGCCCTTGGAGCAGTATCAGTAAAGAAGTTATTTGGAACATATCTGAGATTGTGCTGCCTGTGGATTCCTCTAGTATTTTTATGGTTTCCAATCTTATGTTTAAGTCCTGTATCCATTTGGAGTTTATTTTTGTGTATGGTGTAAGTTTGTGGTCTAGTTTCATTTTTTTTGCATGTATCTGTTCAATTTTTCCAGCACCATTTATTGAAGAGGCTGTCTTGGTTCCATTGTATGTTCATGCTTCTTTTGTCAATTATTAATTGAGCATAGTGGTTTGCGTGGATATCTGGATTCTCTATTCTATTCCACTGGTCAATATATCTGTTCTTCTGCCAGTACCAGGCTGTTTTGAGAACAGTTGCTTTGTAATATAGCTTGAAATCTGGTATTGAGAACCCACCTACTTTATTCTTCTTTCTCAGGATTGGTGTGGCTATTAAGGGTCTTTTTTTGTTCCAGATGAATCTTTGGAGAGTTCTTTCTAGGTCTCTATAATATGTCATTGGTATTTTAATGGGTAGTGCATTGAATTTATAGGTTGCTTTGGGTAGTGTGGACATTTTAATGATGTTGATTCTCCCAATCCATGAGCATGGTATGCTCTTCCATCTGTTTACATCTTCCTTTATCACTTTTTTCAGTGTCCTGTAGTTTTTTGCATACAGGTGTTTTTACCTCCTTTGTTAGGTTTATTCCTAGGTATCTTAATTTTTTTGGTGTGTTGGTAAATGGAATTTTTTTTTTAGTCTCTCTTTCTGTAATTTCACTATTAGGGTATAGAAATGCCATAGATTTCTGGCAGTTAATTTTGTGTCCGGCTACATTGCTGAAATCATTTATTAAGTCAATTAGTTTTGCAATGGAGTCCTTTGGGTTTTTATGTACTGTATCATGTCATCTGCAAATAAGGACAGCTTTACTTCTTCTTTTCCAATTTAGTTGCCTTTTATTTCATCTTCTTGTCCAATTGCAATGGCTAATACTTCCAGTACTATGTCGAACAGGAGAGGTGAGAGTGGGCATTCCTGTCTTGTTCCTGTTCTTAGGGGAAATGGTTTTAGTTTTTGCCCATTGAGTATGATGTTAGCTCTGGGTTTATCATATGTGGCTTTATGATGTTGAGGTATGATCCTATTCCCACCTTGCTGAGAGTTTTTATCATGAAAAGGTGTTGGATTTTATAAAATGCCTCTTCTGCATCAATTGATATGACTATGTGATTTTTATCTCTCAATTTGTTTATGTGATGTATCACGTTTATTGATTTGTGGATATTGTACCATTCTTGCATTCCTGGAATAAATCCTATTTGGTCATGATGAATGATCTGTCTGATGTAATGCTGGATCTGATTTGCTAGAATTTCATTGAGGATTTTGGCATCTATGCTCATGAGGGATATAGACCTGTAATTCTCTTTCATTGAGTTATCTTTTTCGGGTTTTGGTATTAAGGTGATGCTGGCTTCATAGAAGGTGATTGAAAGTGTTCCTTCTTCTTGAATATTTTTGAATAGTCTGAGGAGGATAGGTTTTAATTCTTCCTTGAATGTTTGGTAAAACTCTCCTGTGTATCCATCTGGTCCCAAGCTTTTGTTTGCTGGAAGCTTTTTGATGACTGCTTGAATTTCTTCCATAGTTATTGGAACATTGAGATGTTTAGATTGTTCCTGATTGAGTTTTGGAAGGTTATATTTCTCTAGGAATTTGTCCATTTCTTTCATGTTGTCCAGTTTGTTGGAATAGAGTTGTTCATAGTTTTTTTTAACAATCCTTTGTATTTCGGCAGGGTCTGTGGTTATTTCTCCTCTTTCATTTCTGATTTTGTTTATTTGGGTCTTCTCTCTTTGCGTTTTGGTGAGCCTGGCTAGAGGTCCATCAATCTTGTTTATACTGTCAAAGAACCAGCTCTTGGTTTTGTTGATCTTTTGAATTGTTTCTTTGGTCTCCATGTTGTTTATCTCCCCTCTCATCTTTACTATTTCCTCCCTTCTGCTTACATTGCGCTTTTCTTGTTTCTCTCTTTCTAGCTCTTTGAGTTGCAATGTTAGGTAATTTTTTACTATTGTTTCTTGTTTTTTGTTTGTTTTTTTTTGCACCAGGCTTGTAGAACTTTGAACTTCCCTCTCAAGGCTGCTTTCACTGTGACCCATAAATTTTGTATTATTGTGTTGTCATTGTCATTTGCTGCCATGATGTTTTTTATTTTTTCCTTGATCTCTCTGGTTACCCAGTCGTTGTTTAATAGCATGCTGTTTAGTCTCTATGTGTTTGATTTCTTTGTATTGTTGTTATTATAGTTGATTTCCAGTTTTATGCCACTGTGGTCTGGGACAAATGCTTGAAATGATTTCTATTTTATTGAATTTGAAGAGACTTTCCTATGATTTAACATATGATCTATCTTTGAAAATGACCCATGTGCACTTGAGAAGAATGTTTATTTTGTGGTTTTGGGGTGAAATGTTCTGACAATGTCAATTACTTCCATCTGGTCTAGGGAGTCATTTAGGATTGATGTTTCTTTCCTGATTTTTTGTTTAAAGGATTTGTCCAGTGGTGATAGTGGGGTATTAAAGTCTCCTACTATGATTGTATTGCTGTCAATATCTCCCTTGCTATCTCCCAGAGTTTTTTATGTATTTAGGTATTCCTATATTGGGTGCGTATATGTTTACCAAAGTTATTTCTTCATGTTGGATTGTTCCCTTTAGAATTATGAAGTGGCCTTTCTTTTCTCTTGTTATGTCCTTCACTTTAAGATATAATTTGTCAGATATAAGTGTTGCAACCCCAGGTCTTTTTCATTTCATTTCCATTTGCCTGAGACAACATTTTCCATCCCTTTACTCTCAGTCTGTGTGCATCTCTTTCTCTGTGATGGGTTTCTTATAGAAAGCAGATATATGGGTCATTTTTTTTTAAGTTTTTTAAAAAAATTTTTATTAATGTGTTACACATATACATATCTTCCCATTGCCCTTTATCTTTTGATTGGAGCATTTAATCCATTTACATTTAAATTTTAACAATAAGTACTTGTCTGTCGCCATTTTTATTCTTTACTCCTGTGTTCCCTCTTTGCTTCTTATTTCTTTTTTTCTTTTTTACAGCAGACCCTTTAACATTTCTTGCATTGCTGGTTTGGTGGTAATAAATTCCCTTAGTCCTTTTTTGTCTGTGAAGCCCCTGATTTCACCTTCAATTTTGATTGAAAGCCTTGCTGGGTACAGTATTCTTGGATTCAGACCCTTCCTTTGCATGACTTTTTATATTTCATTCCATTTCTTTCTAGACTGAAGAGTTTCTGTTGATCAATAAGTTGCTAAGCTGATGGGGGTTCCTTTGTAGGTAACTTTATTTTTATCTCTGGCTGCTTTTAAGATTCTTACTTTGTCGTTGGTGTTTTCTAATTTAATTATAATGTGCCCTAGTGTCAGTTTTGGGGGGTTAATTTTGTTTGGACTCTGTGAGCTTCTTGGATATGTGTGTGTTTTTTCTTTCCTATATAAGGGAAGTTTTCTGTCATTATTTCTTCAAACAGGTTTTCTATTCCTTGCTTAGTTTCTATTTTTCCAGAACCCCAATTATGCTTATGTTGTTTTCTTTCATGTTATCCCCAATTTCCCTTAAGCTCTCCTCTTGCTTTTTAATTTTTTTTTCTCTAGGAGCTGCTGTACTTGGGTATTTTTTTCCTAACTTGTCTTCTCGCTCACTGATGTGATCCTCTGCTTCTTCTAGTCTTCTTTTGATACTTTTTATTGAGTTCTTTACAGCAGTGATGTCATTTTCCATTTCTTCTTGATTATTCTTCATTTCCTCTTTACTCTTAGATTTTTGATTTTGTCTTTCATTCTTTTCTGCCACCCTATGACCATTTATCTGAACTCTTTCTCTGGCAGGTTTATTTCTGCTTCTATTTCGTTTACTTCTCTTTCTGGTGATACCTGCTTTTCTTTCATATGCGGGCTGTTTCTTTGTCTGCCTATGGTCTTTCTTCTCTGGGTGTCTGGTTATGTAGTTATCTCTCCTATGTTGATTTCAAGGCACAAAATCAAGCACAATCAGGTACAACACACAATGCACTGAACAGAAATGTATTCATGATGTTAATAACAACAAATAAGGTGACCACAAGTGAAAGACAAATTAGGGGTAAGTAGAGAAAGAAGAAGAGAGAAATGAGAAAAAAAGAAAAGAAAGAAGTGCCAAAATGAATTGGGAGAAGGGATGGGTGGGGGGAGGAGTATAAAAAATAAAAAAAAGGAGAGGAGGAAGGTAAGAGAAAGAAAAAATATAGTAAGAGTGAAAAGAAAGAGAATAAGAGAGAAAAAGGGAACAAATTATATATGTGAGGAAAATTTCCAATAAAACAGCTACTAATCCCAACAAATGTCGGAAATAAGTACCTGGAGATTAATACAAACCTCAAATAACAACTAATATCATGGGAGGCTAGGGAAAACAGAGATAAAAAACAGACAAAACAAAGCAAACAAAAAGCAAAATAAAACAAGTAGAATAAGCAAAAACAATCTTACACAAAAAAGTATAAAAAAATCTATATAATCACCGTTCAGGCAAACAATAACAATAGGACATAGAGAAAAACAATTTTTTGGATAGTGAAGACAGAGAAGAGAGAGGTTTGTATGGACTAGGAGTAGGGGATTAGAAATTAGATATATAAGTGCGGTGAAATTTTTACCAGGTAAAAAGAAAATATAGGGAGAATCTGAAGTTGGAAAAAGAAAAGAAAAAGAATACAACAAAAGGGGAAAGTTAGGAACAGAGTGTTGGTATAAAGGTAGAGCTGAGATAGAGTAAAATTATGCTAAAGGAAAGATGAAAATAGAATGTAGAATTCTAATCCCAAAGCAAAATAAAGAGAAAATAAAATGACACTTCTTTTTTAAAAAAAGGTAAAATAGTAGTAGTAATAGAAATTGAAAATAAAAATGTAATAATTAAAAAAGTAAAATTAATTGAGGAAAAAATTGGTTTTTTAATTAAAATATGCAAAAAATAAAAAATTAAAATAAAAGAATAGAATGGGCAGTAGTGGAGGTCATTCACTTCCGCTGTTGTTCTATTTGGCACTTCTGTTTTTCAGTCGAGAGGGTATTGCAGTTCCCTGCATTCCATTGCTGAAGTGTGTCTTAATCTCTTCAAACTTTTGTGATTATGTGAGAGTCAATGTGTGAGTCATCCGCTGGGTGGCAGTGTTTTGGAATTGACCTCTGAGACTATAGGTCCTCTCTAGCCTGTGCTTAAATCCTGCTTTCTCTGTGGTACTCAATACTGGTTTGTGGGGTTGGGTTTCCCCAGAGCTGATTCTCTGATAGTTATTCTGCGCTCTGATCCCCAGGTTCCAGAAAAACAGTTTTCCCCTGTAGGATGTCTCCAATTGTGTGATCCTATGTATTGGGCTTAGCAATCAGAAGCCTGGGTCTGAAGAGGAAAGAGTGTAGTCTGTGCCCTCCCCTTTTCCAGCTCCTGTTTGAGCAGCCAGGACACTTTAATAACTCCCAGGCTGCCCTGCCTCAGATCAAAATGAGTTGCTTTCTAGAGCTTCCCTTTGTTAATAGTTCTGAGGGCACCCTTCCACATTCAGGAATCATGCCCTGCCTCACATCCACAGATTTCTCTAGTTGCAGCTTTCTCCCAGTCCAGTTCCCATGATGTGTATGTCTCTCTATTCAGGGGGACAGGAGAACTCACTTTATCCCAGGCTAAATCTGACCTTTCTGTGTGATGTGTGGAGGTCCTCTGAATCCGAGTGTTTGCGCCAATTGGAGAGTGGTGTTCTGGGTTCCCCCCATTCCTCCGCTATTCGGTGGGTGCTGCAGCTATAGATTTCAGGCCGCTGTAGACATATGCTTCCCCCTGCAAGATGGCGTGGTCTCTGCTTTTGCGCTGGTGTCTCCGGGAGACAAAAATCCCATGGCAGTGTAGCTGCCTGTTCAGGGAAGCCCCGTCCAGCAGTACTCCACCTTCTCCTGGAAGATAGCTATCCCTTGACTTGCCAAGAAACACTTACAGTGCGACCCTCAGCTCTTTTCTCTCTGCTCAGCAACAAGGCTCTGGACACTTCTGTTTATTCCGCTGCCATTTTTTTTCCTCCTCTGATTTATAATTTTTATTGATATCCAGATATTATACCATCCTTGTCTCCTAAATCCCACTTAGTTATGGTGTATGATTTTTCTAATATACTGCTGAATTCCATTTGCTATAATGTTGTTGAGGATTTTAGCATCTATGTTCATCAAGGATATTGGCCTCTAGTTCTCTTTCTTTGTGGTGTCTTTATCTGGTTTTGGATTTATGGTAATGCTGGTTTCATAGAATGAGCTTGGAAGTATGCCTTCCTCTTGAATTTTTTGGAATAGTCTTAGGAGGATAGGTTTTAGTTCTTTTTTTGAAAGCTTGGTAGAAGTTCCCTGTAAAGCGTCTGGATTAGGGTTTTTGTTTGCTGCAAGATTTTTGATACCTGTGTCAATTTCTTGAATAGTTTTTGGACTATTCAGTTTTAAATTTATGTTTAAACATCATGATGTGGGTTTTTTTAATATAGTTTTATTGATTTCAGAGATGAAGGGAGAGGGATAAAGAAATAGAAACATCAATGATGAGAGGGAATCATTGATTGTTGAATCCTGTTGGCCTCCAATTGGGACTAAGCATGCAACAAATCAAACCCGGGACCCATCAGTCAGCAGTCTGAAGCTCTATTCATTGAGAAAAACAAACTAGTGTCCTACCTGCATTTTAAATTTAGGATCACAAAGCAAGTAGTAACAAGGGAATTGCTGCTTTGATAAGAATTTGGCTAAAAGGCTAAATTCATCATAAATGGGGTTATTTTTGGGTGATTGCACTAAAGAACTTCCTTCATTTGTTGCAACTAAAAGCATGTTCATTATCTATAGCTGGAAACTATTGTTTCCTTACAATTTGTACTAGCTATTGTTACCTCACTATAACTCTTAGATCTTTTATCTCTGAATCTTTTGTGGCTAAAGTTTCATGCTGTTACTAAACAAGATGTGGTTGTCCCAAGTTAGTTTTATTTACTTTGGAAAGTAATGGAGTTGGGGGATTCACATCCAAAGCTCTGCTCCATAAAAAGAGGCTTAGGCATTGCTTTTCTACAGTATTTGGTCTATTACAATTTGATTTCTTCCTTGCAGTTGGCTACACTGGTGGGGTGTGTTGGGTTCCTGTCAAGCTCATCTTCTTCAGACTTATACTTGCAAAATACTGCAATGCATTTAACATTTAGCAAAAATGCATTTAGCCCTGAATGGGTAGCTCAGTTGGTTAGAACATAGCACCAATATGCCGAGGTTGTAGGGTCCATCCCCTATTAGGGCACATTCAAGAATCCATCAATGAATGTATTAAAAAGTCAAACAACAAATTGATGTTTCTCTCTCTCTCTCCCTTAACATGCATTTACAAGAGTTGTCAAGACCTTGAGACATTTGTGCTAAAAATTATATCCACCAAAAGTTCAGGTTTACTCTAATAAAAGAGGGTACACCCATATTTAAAACCCACTTGATTTGGGGGTATGATCCTTTTAATATGTTGGTGAGTTCAGTTTGCTAATATTTTGTTGAGGGATTTTGCATTTATATTCATCAGGGAGATTGTCTGTAGTTTTCTTTTCTTATAGTGCCCTTATCTAGTTTTGATATCATGGTTATTTTGGCCTCAAAATAACCATGGGTTTGGAAATATTCTTTCCTTTTCAAATTTTGGGGGAGTTTGAGAATAGGTATTATTTGTTCTTCAAATGTTCACTAGAATTTACTTGCAAAATTATATGGTCCCAGAGGCCCAGTGCATGAATTTGTGCACTGGTATGGTCCCTCAGTGTAGCCTGCAGATATCAGATTGAAACCAGCAGATTAATGCCACCTGTTGCTCCTGCCAGTTGTTCCTGTTTATCCTGGCCCCACTGCACCTGCTGCCTCTGCTGCTCAGTAGACTCGCTGCTGCTCCACTGTGGTCTCCAAGCTGGGGCAGCCAGTTGTGAGCCTGCATCTGGTGCCCGTTGGTCAGCTGAGTGGTGTTCCTGCTGTGGTAGTGTATGGATTACCAGTTGGCAGCTCCTTCATTAAGCATATGCCCCCTGGTGGTCAGTGTACATCATAGTGACCAGTTATTCAATTGTTCTGTCATTATATATATAAACTAGAGGGCCGGTGCATGAAATTCGTGTATGGGAGGTGGGTGCTGTCCTTCAGCCCAGCCTGCACCCTCTCCAAACTGGGACCCCTTGAGTGACGTCCACCATGATCAGGCCAAAACGAACAGTCGGACATCCCTCTCACAATCCAATTGCTTGCTGCCTGCCTTCCTGATTGCCCCTAACCACTTCTGCCTGCCAACCTGATCACCCCCTAACCACTCCCCTGCAAGGCTTATTGATGCCTAACTGCTCTCCCCTGCAGGCCTGATTCTCCTCCAACTTCCCTTCACTGCAGGCCCGGTCACCCCCAACTTCGCTCCTCTGCTGACCTGGTCACCCCTAACTGCCCTTCCCTGTAGGCTTGATTGCTCCCAACTGCCTTCCCTTGAAGGCTTGGTCCCTTCCAACTGCTCTGCCCTGCTAGCCATCTTGTGGTGGCCATCTTCTGTCCACAGGAGAGCAGGATCTTTGGCCAAATGTGGGCAGCCATCTTGTGTGTTGGAGTGATGATCAATCTGTATATCACTCTTTTATTAGATAGGATAGAGGCCTGGTGCTTTGGTGGGGGCCAGCTGGTTTGTCCTGAGTGGTGTCCCAGACCAATGTGGGGGTTCCCTTGGGGCATGGGACAGCCTAGATGAGGGGTCTGTGGTAATTTGCAGGCCAGCCACGCCCCCAGTGACCCAAGCAGAGACCTGGGATCTGATATTTATTTATCTTCTACAATTGAAACTTTGTAGCCTGGAGCAGAGCCAAGCCTCCTGCTGCCTCAGTGGCTGCAGCCATTTCTGTTGGGATTTATTTATCTTCTATAATTGAAAACTTTGTAGCCTTGAATGGAGGCCTGAGCCCAACAAGATGTGTGGAAAGCTTGGTTTCCTCTATCACCGGGGAAACCCAAGCCTCCCTCCTGCTCAGTCCATGACCGCAGCCATCTTGGTTGGGGTTAATTTGCATACTCACTTATAATTGGCTGGTGGGTGTGGCTGGTGGGTATAGTAGAGTGATAGTTATTTTGCATATTGCTCTTTTATTAGATAGGATGGGCTTTTATTTGATTCCTACTTTAATCTCTTTACTCATTATTAGCCCCTCATATTCTCTGTTTCTTTATGACTCAGCTTTGGTAGGTTATATCTTTCTAGAAATTTTATCCATTTCTTTAGTTTTTCCATTTGTTGGCACATGATTGTTCATAGTTGTCTCTTATAACCCTTCTTATTTTTGTGACATCAGTTGTAATAGCTCCTCTTTCATTTATGATATTATTTATTTGAGTTTCTCTCTTTTTAAAATAACAATTAGTCTAATTAAATGTCTGTATATTTTATTTATTTAAAAACAAGCTCTTAGTTTTGTACATCTTTTCTATCATTTTGTGAGCTTTTCAGTTTTCTCCCTTTTAGTGACTTCTGTAGTTGCATAGTATTGTAGTGAGACAAGATACTTGGTGTTTTTTCAGTATTTTTAAATTTGCTAAAACTTGCTTATATATACACCATTTCAAGAACAACAAGCTACTCAGGTGTTGTTCTAGAGATGAGTCAGGTGTGCAGAAAATGAAAATGGGTAACAGTTGGAACCTCCACAAAGAATTGAGCCACCTAAAATAGTGAATAGGTAGATGAACATAAAAGATTCTTTTTATCATTTAAAAATTTCTTCAAAAGGCAATGATTCTTTTTAAAAATATATATTTTATTGATATTTTTTCAGAGAGGGAGAGGGAGAGAGAGCTATAAACATTGAGGAGAGAGAAACATCAATCAGCTGCCTCCTGCACACCCCTGACTGGAACCAAGGCACATGCCCCTGACTGGAATCAAACCTGGGACCCTTGAGTCCGCAGGCCAACACTCTATCTACTGAGACAAATCACTTAGGGAGGCAATTGATTCTTAAAGGCAAAATAATAACAATAAATATGGTTGTGTTGATATTTTACATACATGTTCAATGTATAACAAGAATAATTCACAAAGTTGGAGGAGGAAGGAATAATATAATGTTATAAAGATTTTAAAGTATTTGTGATGTGATATAATATTCACAGGTAGATTATGACTATTAAAGGAGCATATTATAAACTGTGGAACAACTGTTAAGAAAATAAAATGAGGTACAGCTAATAAAGCAATATTTGAAATGAAATGGAATTTAAAAATTTACAAAAAAAGCAGAACAAAAGATGCAAAAGTAAAATAAGTAGCAAGATTATGAATTTAAACACAACCATAGCAATAATTATATTATATATAAATTGTCAAAATGGACCAATTTAGTAAAATTGGATAAAAACGCAAGATTCCCCCTAGCTAGTTTTGCTCAGTGGTTAAAGCATCAGCCTGTGGAATTAAGGATCCCAAGTTAAGGACACATGCCCAGGTTGCAGAGTTGATCCTCAGTAATGGGTGTGCAGGATGCAGCCAATCAATGATTCTCTCTCTCATCATTGATGTTTCTATCTCTCTCTCCCTCTACCTTCCTTTATGAAATCAATAAAAATATATACTTTTTAAAAAATCAAGACTCAACTATATGCTGTCTAAAGTAAATTTCACTTTATATATAAGGACACAGAAGGTTAAAGAACTTAAAAAGACATGCCATAGCCCTAGCTGGTTTGGTTCAGTAGATGGCGTGTCGGCCTGCAAACTGAAGGGTCACGGATTCGATTCCGGTCAAGGACACATGCCTGAGTTGCTGGCTCTATCCTCAATATATATATATATATATGTGTGTGTGTGTGTGTGTGTGTGTGTGTATTAAAGATATGCTATACGCAATTAAATGCATGGAATCTGCATTCTGTTGAATTATTATCAGCCAAAATTGACTTCAGAGCAATACCATCTTTATACCCAGAGTTATCCATATTTGATGGTGTCAAGGGCCTCTGCAATATTTCAGATTCCAGCCATTGGAAGATGGGCAGGAGGGGGCAATAAGTCTGAGAGTGAAGGGCTGTCTGGAGTCCCAGACACCTTGGGCTTGACTCACAGCCCTGCCATAGGCCAGCTGTGCCATCTTGGAAGTTTCTTAATCTGAGTGTTAAACCTTTGTGCAAAAATAGGAACAATAGTTTAGAGTTGTTTCTCCAGGGGTTGTCAAGAAGATCTTATAGAATCAATTCTTTTCTTTTCTCCCTTGCTCCTTCCTGCTCAATCCCCTTCTTTTGAAACCTTCTGCCTGCTAATAACATACCTGTTTAACCCTCCATCCTGGTTCTCTAACACTTTACCTGGTGAATCTCATTCCCTCTATTATATGACCTGATACCTTCTACATCATCTTCTGTGGAAATCATAGTAGGTTTATTATCCTAATTTTACACTGAGGAATGGAAGTATAGGCTAGTGAAAGAAGTTCATATCTCACAGTATGGCAGGGGCAGAAACCCAGCTAACATGCACATCAGGGTTCTTCTGTTTCACCCCAGACACCTTTGATGTTGTCTGTTCAGTCCTGAGTTCACCCATTCCCTTCACTACCTACAACTTACATCTGGGGGCAAGTATGAAGTGCACATGTTCTTCCCACAGGCACTTCCTTCATCTCTTGCTATCTTTAATCCTGCTTACCTGAAACTGTCCCCAACACAATTTGTTCATTCATTCATCAAATAGGAATAACTGCCTACAATGTGTCAGGCCAAAAGTGACACCATAGTGACAAAGTCATGGTTCCTGCTTCCACTGAACATCAGAACAGAGGGAAGAATATTAGAAGGTCCTGGGCTGGGGCTGAATGATACTGTGAGAGGGTTTGCTGAGTGGGATTTTTTCTTTTCTGGAACATTAAATACAAAAGGCAGAGGGGATAGTATAAAACTCTATGTCAGTGAGAAAGCTTTAAATATTAATTTCCCAGGTAATTTCTATGTTGGGGACCTAAACTATAGATAATCAATTTTCTCCGGAGATCCAACAGCCAGGGGAGACTTTGGAAAACCATGAAAACTAGAAAATTTGCTCAGTGACAAGGGAAGCACTTGGGATGGTTGGCCTGGGAGACAGATAAAATAATTGAAATATTGGTTTTGGAAATTTGAAAAGAAATCTGTCCTAGGTGATCTGGAGCCTCTAACTCTGCTCTCAAGAAATCAACTCACTGTCCATTCTCAATTTATTTAAATATTATCAGTGTCCTGGAGAGACTGGGACCTTCCCCTCTAATTCCTGACATCCTGCCCCCAAGCTGAGGCTTCTTCAAGTAAAGTGGCTCCAGCCAATCAGTCAGTAGTATTTAACACAATCAAACATTCTCTGCTCACTGAGTCCCTGGACACAGTGCAGTCTCTCCTCAGTTTGCCTCTGCAGCCTCAGAACAACTAAGCCCCTTGCTCACATGTTCCCCAGAGCAGAATCTGGCTTTTGCCAGCTGCCTTGGGCTCTGAGTCCTGTAATTGTTCCAGCCTCCCCCACACTCTGTCTGAGTCCTGTCTGCCCTTCTCCTTACATTTCTAATGCAAACTCTTCCCATTGTCTACATGGTTGCCACAGGTGACTGTTCTCTTCAGTTGGCACCAGATCAGAAATGGAGAAAGAGCCACAGATGCAGAAAAAAAGACCAGTAATTTAGCTAAAATGAAGTGTCCTGGGCAAAGGTGGAGATGATTTGAAAGTACAGGGAACTCACAGTACCTGTGGGTAAGCCCTCTAGAATTTCCCACAGAGTTTGGAGTTTGGAGTGGGATTCAGAAAGTTCTGGTAAAGGTACAGAGAGCTGAAATCTGGGGTTAGAAGCAGTGTCATTGAGAAATGGAAAGTACGTAGGATCCTATATGTTAAATCTCCAAAGAGCCTGATCCTCTCTGGTAAACTTGTGGGCCTATTGTTTCTCTTATAACTCCTATAGGATTAACTGTTCCCTCTACATTACCTACCATTAAAACCTTCACTGTTTTCAAGAGAACCTTTTGTTGTCCCCACACTCTGCTTCAAATAAAGTCTTTTCCTTTGAGGAGGACTTTGGAATTATCTGTAATTATAGACTTCATTTTCTCCTGAACAAAATCACTGACCCACAGCTCTGGGCTCTGGCAGGGGAAGACTCAACCTGCCTTTCGTAGCATGGACCTTTCATCATATGAGGGAGCTGGAGTGTGGGCATCTGGGCTCCTATTTTGTTGTCAACATCTGCACAGAATGGAATTTATTTCAAGCTGAGCTGAAGCTAAGTTGAGAAGAGAGGAATGAAGTCATGACTCAAGTACTATAGTACTCAAGTACTATATTCTCAGTCTGCTTACTAAGATTGAGTAGAATTAAAAATGAATTAACATTTCTTCATTTTGTATATGACCATATGGCAACTATTTGAGATTTTCATTAAAAAAAATGAAACCAATTGTTGTTGTTCTACCATCAATAAGTCTGCAGAGTTCCTCACACTGCTGTCTAAAAGTGGAAACCCTGGTTCTATTTTGGACTGAACCTGTTAGCTTCCTCATCTACCTCTCTGCTGAGTGCATGGATTTTGTATAATTTAGTTTTTCCTTTTTGTTGTTCTTTACTGGAGTTGAATAAACTATTGCTAAATGGGGCTTGGGTAACAGCTACCCTAGGCTTCCAGGTTTCTGTTTTCCTGGAGTCCTTGGCTTTCCAATCAATGCAGATGTGTTATACTTGCAGAGGATAGGAGAAATGCTGGTGTCTCCTTATATTTCCAAATAGTTTTTTGAGGTTTTTCATAGCTCCGAAACGAATCCCCTAATTCAAATTTTTAAGTGATATTTCTTCAATAAATATGAAAAAACAATGAGGCTGCACCAGTTAAGCTCTGAGAATGTCATTTTAGAATTTGAAATATGGCAACATTAATGAATACTGGTTCCAATTTATAGCAGTGTTTATTTTGTTTGACCCATGTCAGAGTCAAAGTGCTCTGGAAGAGGAACAGGTGAAGGTTTGGAGACTCAAAGGAAAACTCCTCCATTTTATCCTCAGGCCAGCACCAGCCTAGGAGGAGTCCAAATAGATATTGAACAAAGTTCAGGGAGATATCCATGATGAGGTTTCTTCTTGCCTGAGCCTTTTGCTCTTATCCCTATGAACACTTCAGCAGGTACAGATAAGGGGATGTGTGCCCTGTAACCTAGCCTTTTTAGTCTGTGGTGTTGTGACCAAAACTTTAAGTGATGAGTTAAATAGAATAAGGAGGATATGAGACAGTGCTGTGGCAGAGGCAGGATGCATGGTTTCCTGTGCACAAGTGAATTTACAATACATCATCCTGTATTTCATTTCTTGGAAATAGAGGGGATTAGAAGAAATTAATAAATTATGTTGTGCTCTGATATGCTGAGTTATACATTAGAATTGTCCCTTTGTCCTTTGTTAAGATATATCTACAACATTTATGAGTAGTAATATAGCATTTAAGAACATATCTTTATTGGAGGATTGAATTGAATCAGCAAAAGATGTCAAACTAAAACTGAAAGGTAGAGATGCAGATAATAGCAGAAATTGTGCAAACTAATTGAAAATCCCAGAAAGAAAGCAAGTGACTGAATGCTACCAATATCTGAATTATTTCTCTAATTCCTGTTAATAAGCACTAGTATTATGGAATGGCTCTAATTGAGGGGATGTACCAGGAGTCTAATACTGCCACTAGTATTATGGAATGGCTCTAATTGAGGGGATGTACCAGGAGTCATGTGCATTTTGGAAATAGGGAACAGAAAAGTGGGGGCAGATGAGTAAGGAAGTAGAGGGTGTGCTGAGAGTACAGAGAACCATGGGAGAAGCATACTTGTTTCTCTGCTTCCTGCCTTCTTGGCTGTTGTTGCCACATGGTAGTGAGGCTGAGATCTGTCACTGTCTGTAAATACACATGACTCTGATGACTCTAAGCACTCAAAGCAAGGGAACAGAGGCCTGTGCTGATATTGCTCCTTTACACAGACCCTCAAGCCAAGAGTCCCAAAACTGGTCACTCCAAGTGGTCTTCCATGAGGATTCCTGTTTACTGTCACAGGTTTATCACTACAACCAACCAACATCTGAGAGGAAGTGTGAGTAAGCAGCCAGGGCTCAGGATTCAAACTAGTGGGAGAGTCTGAGGATTTGTTCTCATGGGGAAAGGCCAGATATTGGTGTATGGTATAATTCATTAGAGGCATCAGAATTAGATAATCTGACACTTATCTATCTTTTTATCTGTAGAGATTCCAGGCCTCAGAGGGGTTATTATTTTGTCCAAAACCATAGATGCTGCTAGTGGCAGAACCAGACCCACATAACTTTCCTGACTACATTTCACATGTTAATAGTGGAGACTAGTGCTGTTGGGCTAATGTGACAATCTGTTCTGTCGCTCATGGAACAAATCCAGTGTCACTGATGTTAACAAAAGGGGGCATACTGTCAGACACATTAGCATTGTATGCTGCCAGCCAAGCAAGGTGGCACCTGTATATTTAAATGCATAAATGCTCTTTTTATTTTACTCTGTAAGGGATGAGGCCCTACTTTATTTTTTAGATGAAACCATTTATACTTTTTTAAAATTAAAATTTATTGAAATGACATTGTTTATTAATAATATGTGTATTTCTAGTGTGAAATCCTATGCTACATTATCTGAATATTACATGGTGTTCCCACCACCAAAATTCTGATCTCTTTCCATCACCATATATTTTACTCATTTTATCCCTTACAAACTCCCACCCTCCTTTTTGCTATTAACACCATGCTGTTGTCTTTGTCTCTGAGTTTTTGTAAAACTTTTATTATTTCGTGTCAATTTGTTTTTCTGTTGGAGTGTGAGGTTGGCTCTTGCCAGTGGGCCTGAAGCATGCTCTCAGGCAGAGGTGGTTTCAGGACCTGCTGTGCTCACACCAAACTAGTAGTTTTCCCACTCCCTTAAGAGTTCAGGAGCCCTTCATTTCCACTTTCTCTCTCAAAAAGAAAGAATTTGGGGTTTGTTTTGGTGCCACATATATTTGTTGACAACCACTAAATTCTTCAGTAAAGGGCCTGAGTTCAGAAACTATAAAAGTAATGAGAATGGGGAGGTGCTGATTATAGGGTATGAGAGCCTTGGACAGTGATGCGTTGCTGAGAGACAGGATCAGGCAGAGTTTAAAGGCCTTTCTGAGAAAGGCACTTCACTCATTAGCAGCCTCTGTGGTCCACCTGGGTTAGATGTGAAGGTGGGGGTGGGTAGGACTACTGTAGTAAACATAAGCTCATGCAGAAGGAGAAATATCTGGGATGCTGAGTGTACAGAACATGAGGAGGGAAGGAGAAAGGTGTTGTATGAGATTCTTAGGACTGATGTAACACAGTACCCCTAATTGTGTAGCCTAAAGCCACAGAAACTTATGGCCCCATAGTTCTAGGGGTCCAGCATCAAAAGGTTGGAGGAACTACGCTGTCTCTGAAGGTGCTGGGGGAGAATCCTTGATGGTTCCCAGCTCCTTGTGTCTGCTGGAATCCATTGGAGGTCATTGACTTATAGATGCATTGCTCTCATTTATTGACTGTTGCATTTTACAAGGAGGAACCAGGCTATAACCCCCAAACTGTCCTTGGAAAGTCGAGTGTATTGCTTTCAAGCTCTTCTTTCCAACCAGCAGTAGAACATAACTCAGCAACTTCTCCCCCACTTTGTATCAAGTATCACCTTTCTTCCAGTGTCCAATATCATGGTCCTCACTTTGAACTGAGATCTCACCTTTAATATTTATATTTCCAGCAGTAGACTCATCAAGGATATCTAGGGATTTTCTATCAAGTGACTCAGAATGTTCCCAGCATCTGTACATTACCCAACTTTACAACCACTTCATATTTTAAGCATTTCTTTTATAGCAGAACCCCACTTCCTGATATAAATACTGACCCTATAAAATCAATACTCCATTTTAAAGATCAGTAAAGAGAGTTACATAGAGGTTGACTTATCCACATGTGATAGGCTGAAAATCACACCCCCTATCCCCAAGATAAGCATTCCTAATCCCGAGAACATATAAATGTTACCTTATTGCAGATGTGATGAAGTTAATGATTTTGAAATGGGAAGATAGTCTTGGTTTACATGCGATCACAAAGGCCCTTAGAAGAGGGAGACAAGATAAAAGGAGGATGAAGGCAATGTGATGATGACAGCAGAGATTAGAGTGATAAGATCACAAAACAAGGGATTCTGAAAGCTTCTAGAAGCTGGAAGAAGCAAGCAATGGATACTCTCCAGGAGATACCTTCAGGTACTAGGATACCTTCATTTTATCTGCATAAGACTAATTTCAGGTTCTAACTTCCAGAACTCTAAGAAAATTAATTTGCATTGTCTCAGGACTCTAAATTTTTGGTAATTTGTTATGGTAGCAATAGGCAACTGATATACCAAGTTAACTGTTCATTATGAAAGTGTCAGTGACAGTTTAAGAAACCACTCCTTTCACCTCCTGTTATTATTTTTGCAAAGTGGTGATAATTTTGAGCTTTGAATTTATTTAGAACATTTCAGCATAAGAAGGCTTGAACTCTACAAAAGAGACTTTGATAGAAATTAAAGAAATGTATTTTAAAAACTCCGAATGTTTTGAAAACTCCATATATTTTGACACTGCCACGTATGACTATGCTGTCAAGCATAAAGGGGGGAAAAGAATAATGGAGAAATGTAAAATAGGAAGTCCTGGTTTCCTCTACATTCATTTCTTTCCTTCTGACTATGTGGAAGGAGCAACATCCTGGGTGGGGGGAGACCACTTTCATGAAGTTGCAGGTGGGGACCAGCAGCATGAATACAGGTGGCTCACAGCAGAGCTGGGTGTGGAAAGGAGACCCTAATGATGAGGAGCATGGCTAACTGAACAGCACAGGAAATACATCTGTCAAAAGTCTCCTAGAGGGAGGTCACTCCAAAGAGAGAGTTCAAGGTTGGGAGCCATGTTCCAAATGTTCCTCCATGGCCAATGACCTCAGGGCCATGACCACTCAAGACCTGCATCCTACCCCCTGTAGCATCTATAAATTCTATTTCAACCACTTCCCTCTTCCTTTTTGTGGACCTATGAGTGTGAATTAGTTATCCAAGAAAATGTAAAAGGCAGCTTCTGGCACGACAAGTTTCATTCAGGAAATATGGAGAATGAAGTGAAACTGGGCAGTGGTGGAGATATTTTGAGCAAGTGATGCAGTTCTGGCTCTGCTCTCAACTCATATACTAGTATATGCAGCCTGTGAAGGTGAGATCCCTCTATGTGCGACTTGTAAGGTTGCTCAAGGTTCTGTGCTTAGAGTGTTTTAAAGCTCTGTAATGTCATCTTGAAATTCTTCATGATTTTTAAACAATGGACTTGGTATTTTCCTTTTGTGCTAGACCTTGCGAATTACATAGCTGGTCCTGATCTGTGTCTTTATTGGAAATAGAAGAACTGTTACCTGTGTCCCTTCAAGGTGACTGAAGTCATCAATACCAATAATTGGTCCAATAATATGGACATTTACACCATCATTTTCAAATCTATATGCTTTCTTCCATGGGTAGCAATCCCATTGTCCACTATTTCTGCCACATTTGGTTCTCTTATTCCCTACCCTCAAGCTTAAGCATTGACTAATCCACTTTTTCAATCTAGTGAAGCAAATCCTATCTAATAATGGAGTAATATGCAAATTGACTATCACTTTAACACATAAGATGGCCACCCCATGTGGACACAAGATGGCCACCACAAGATGGCCTGTAGGAGAGGGCAGTTTGGCGTGACTGGTGGCGGTAAGGGGGGACAGGGGAGGGCAGTTGCAGAGGCACCAGGTCTGAAGGAGAGGACAGTTAAGGCAGACCCAGGCCTACAGGGGAGGGCAGTTGGGGGCAACCAGGTTGGCAGGGGAGGGCAGTTAGGGGTGACTGGGCCAGCAGGGGATGGCAGTTAGGGGCAATAGGACAGGCAGGGGAGCAGCTAGGCATTGATCATGCTGGCAGGGGAGTAGATAGGGGGTAATCAGGCTGGCAGGCAGAAGCAGTTAGAGCAGTGGTTGGCAAACTCATTAGTCAAAAGAGCCAAATATCAATAGTACATCAATTGAAATTTCTTTTGAGAGCCAAATTTTTTAAACTTAAACTTCTAATGCCACTTTTTCAAAATAGACTCATCCAGGCCATGGTATTTTTTGGAAGAGCCACACTCAAGGGATCAGAGCCACATGTGGATCACAAGCCACAGTTTGCTGACCATGGAGTCAGGGGCAATCAGGCAGGAATGCAGACGAGTGGTTGTGAGAGGGATGTCCTGGATTGTGAGAGAGATGTCTGACTGTCATCCTGGATTGCTACCCATGGAAGGAAGCATGAGCAGTAGGACATCCCTTGAGTGGTCCTAGATTGGAGAGGGTGTAGGCAGGGCTGAGGGACATTCCACCCATCCCCTGTGCACCAGAACTCTAGTCCTATATAATAAAAAAGTAATATGCAAATTGACCGTGACCCCTCACAGAAGATGGCTGCCCCCATGTGGTCACAAGATGCCCACCCCCATGTGGTCATAAGATGGCCACCTCTCATGTGGTCTCAAGATGTCCATGCCCATGCCTTCACAAGATGCCACCTCCATGTCATCACAATATGGCTATCACAAGATGGCTGGCAGGGGAGGGCAGTTGGGGGTGAATAGGCCAGCAGGGGTGGGCAGTTGGGGAAGAACAGGCCTATAGGAGAGGGCAGTTTGGGGGATCTCGGCCTACAAGGGAGGGCAGTTGGGAGTGAGCAGACCAGCAGGGGAGGGCAGTTAGGGCTAATCAGGCTGGCAGGGGAGGGTAGTTAGGGGTGACCAGGCCTTTAGGGGAGGACAGTTAGGGGTTACCAGGCCTGCAGGGGAGGACAGTTGGAGGTGACCAGGCCTGGAGGGGAGGATGCTTAGGGGCGACCAGGCCTACAGGAGAGGGCAGTTGGGAGGACTAGGCCTGCAGAGGAGGACACTTAGGGGCAACCAAGCTGGTAGGGTAGGGCAGTTAGGGATGACGAAGCCTGCAGGGGAGGGTAGTTAGGGATGACTGGGCCAGTAAAGGAGGGCATTTAGTGGCAATCAGGCAGGCAGGGGAGGGCATTTTGGGGTGACCAGGCCTGCAGGGGAGGGCAGTTGGGAGAGAATCAGGCCTTCAGGGGAGGGCAGTTGGGGGCAACCTGGGTGGCAAGGGAAGGCAGTTAGGGGTGATCTAGCCTATAGGAGAGGGCAATTAGGCATAACCAGGCCTGCAGGGTAGGGCAGTTAGGGGCGACTAGACTGGAAAGGAAGGGCAGTTACAGGCAATTGGACCAGCAGAGTAGCACTTAGGCATCAATCAGGCTGATAGGGGAGTGGATAGGGGTGATCAGGTTGGCAGGCAGAACCAGTTATGGGCAATGAGGCAGGCAGACAGGCGAGCAGTTGGGAGCCAATAAACCTGGATTGTGAGAGGGATCTCTGACTGCCAGTTTACAGGGATCTGGCTTAAACTGGCAGTCAGACATCCCTGGAGAGGAACCAGATTGGAGAGGGTGCAGGCCGGGCAGAGGGACATTCTCCCCCCTCCTCCCAGTGCAAGAAATTTGTGCACTAGGCCTCTAACATATATATGCCTAATATAAGTGTCAGACTATTCGACTTTTGACCCATCGCTATGACATGCACTGACCACCAGGGGGCAGACACTGTGTCTGGTAGGTTAGCTTTCTGCTGGGGTCTGACTCATTGGGCCTGGGCACGATGGCCAGACTTGTTTTGGAGCCCTCCTATGATCCACCCCTGTCCAGCCAATTTCCCATGATCCCTCCCTGGCCTTTCAAATATTTCTTCTAAATAATTTCCTTTCAATTTGCAAAATCTATGCATCAGATCTCTAGTGTATAATAAAAAACTCAATGTTTTTTTGGTGATACAACAGACAAGTAGAACATCTTGTCAACCAAGAGAGATTTAATAGTCTGCCTCTCACCTGAAAACAATTTCTAGATCCCTTTGGATCCATCTGCTGGTAAATCTAGGATAAGCTGCCTCTGTCTGGGCTGGAATGGGAGAAGGTAGAAAGTCTGGGAGGTAAGGTTGCATCTACTCCCTGGGTCATCTTTATGTGTCATGTAATGTAGACTTTCAACCATGCAAGAACCATATGAAACACACACACACACACACACACACACACACACACACACACACACACAGAAACAAATAAAACAGAGAAATTGTGATCATTGGAAGACTTTTATCAGGCCTATCTTTCCTATTTTCTACCTGACTTCCAATGGTTTATATGCCTTTGGCTTTGTACCTGAGTTTTGTTAATTTCTGAATGAGTAACTTGAGACCCTTCTGAAAGAGTAGGGTCAAATCCTATATTATACCAGTACTAGCAAGATCCAAGAATATTCCAAGTCCCATGTTTGACTTTTTTCTTCCAGAATGATGCAACAGTCTCCCACTGCACCAAGAAAGGTGGCAGATACTACTACCTGATTTTTTGTTTGTTTGTTTTTTGCAAGGTTTATGTAATTTAATAAGGGTCTTTGGATCCACCACTATAACCAAAAACACCAAATATAGCTTTGATAATTTTGGTACAAGAGCAAGCACGTGGAGGAAAAGGTTTTAACTTGGCAAAACTGAAGCACCCTCCAAATTAGAAGCAATATTACTGTCTCTTTAAAAGCAAACAGTTCCTCTACTGGCTCCACCCAATCTGAGCTTCCTCCCTCCATGATTTCAGAGGGCATGAATACTTTTTCTTCAAAGTTAAAACAAAAGCACCAGCTGGAAGAGTGTCTTTGGAGAAAATTTGAGAACTCATCAACTGTTTGAAAAGAAGGTGAGTCTGGCTGAGAAGCAGCCCTGAGCACTAGAGTTCTTTCAGCAGTAGTGTCCATGGAGTGAGTGTTCATGGTGTGGGTTCTGGTCCCAGGAAGGACCAGGTACTATAAAAGAAGCACAGCAGGGGGGATGCTATCAGAGGGTAGTGAAGGAGGGTAGGGAGGGGAATCAGGAGTGTTATTAGCACAATGTCACACATCTCATATTGAACAGGACACATTTGTGCTGACTGGTGCATCTTTATGAATTTGCTGTTGTGAGAGACATTGAAGGCTGCCTGACAACCCTCCTTTTCCCTGGATAGGAAATGAGTATGCCCAAGGCAGGTCTTTGGAGCTCAAGGGCAATTTAGAGATTGACCTGTCTAACTCACTGTTTTTACTGAAAAAGAAGGATTATCCCAGGGAGTGTGGTGACCCTGTCACTAAGGTCAGAGGAAATCTGCACTGCAGTTTTCTGAAACCTTCCCATTGTTTAGCAGAGTGAAGCACTGACCTGAGTAGTGTGACATGTGACATGAGGAGAGGGTGTCAAGGGTAGAGTTTGGCTATTCTTCAGGAACAATGGGTGTGAAACCCTCCAATTAATGTCCCTAGTTACAGGCTTCCTAAAAATCTTCTATTCTGGAAAGAGTGTGGACTCTCCTCCCTGCCGTTTCTTGATCTAGCTCTGATTCAATGTAATTTTAGAATCCTGGGCTGGGGAGAAGACACTGAGAGGAGGCCATTGTGTGCAGTGGTTAGGAGGGAAGGTGGTAGTCAAACAGACTTTGAATTTGATCCCTGATCTGCCTAATACCTGTTAGCACTGTGAACTTGGGCAAGTGTCTCAGCATTTTCAAGCCACATCAATGTCTTTATTTAAAAAGTTACAAAAATAAAATTAGCTTTTTGCAGGCTATTATGGGAGGGTAGGTGAGATAATGTACAAAAACTTATCAGGGTGTTGGGTATAGAGTGTCAGCAGTGGTTATATTACACACATATAAAATTTGTTATTGTTGAAAAATGTTAATTTACTCAAATATGAATGAACAATACAAGGAACTTCCATGTACCTAGACCAAGCTTCCACAATTATTAAGTGGCTTCTTCTATATACTCACCACTCCCCAGCTACCCCACATTATTTTGAAACAAATATAAGACATTGTTTTGTTTTATCAGTAAATATTTGAAACCATTTAAAAATATGACCATAATCAGACTTCAAAAAGCATATAGATTTTTTTTTTACAAAGTTACCAGTTGCCTTCAAATTTTGTATCATACTTAAAAAAAAAAAAAACTGTTTGAAGTTGAATTCGGTTAAGATTCATAAATTACAATTGTTTGGTTTCTCTTATATTTAATTTAATATATAGCTTTCTCACCTTCCCTATTTCTTTCTGGAAAATTTCTCTGTGTAAGAAGGAGGAAGTCTTTTTTCCCAAAAGAACTGTGCAATTTACATTTTGTTGATTAACATTCTCACGGTTTCATTTCACTTGCTCTTCTAGTTCCAGTGCTTTATGAGACAGACTCAGGTTTGATTATTTGATGTAAATATAGCATAGGTTCAACTGAAAACTTCCCTCAGAAGGCACATAATCTTTGGTTGTCTCTCTTTCTTTGACATTAATTGATATTAATGATGACTTAAATTTTATTAAGGGTCAAATTCTATCATTCTTCCCTTATTTATTAGATGGAAAAATCCTATAAAAAGAAAGTTTCCTCCAACCATTCTCTCATTTCTACGAGGTACAATTGTATCTGAAAGACAAGATAAATGCTCAATTTTATCCTTTTATTTTTCAATGATTGTAACAATAAAATGCTTTCCAAGCACACTCCCCAGCGAGTGATTGACTATTTTAAACAGAAGGCTGTGTTATGAACTCATGTATTTTAAGATATCTGATATATTTTGATTCATTGGAGTTATTATCAATGCTCACATTGCCCCATCAATGTCCAGTTGCATTTTCTTGAGGTTGGCTCTTAAATCCTTTCCATGAGATCCCAGTGATTTTTGAGAGCATCCTGGCTTTCTTGTTTACAACTCTGCCTATTCCTAGAATCAGTAGTTTATCTATAAAATTCTATTTTTTTTTTTTATGGTAAATGGCATTTGAAAACCACACTCTAGGTACTGATGGTGGCCATTGTCACTGAGTTCATTATTAACTCTAAGCCTTTCAATGGACTTTAAAACTGCACACACACACACACAAGAATAGAATTTTTGAAAATAATTTTATATTTTTCCAGGTTATTCTTTTTAATTTAAGTTAATACCGTTAAAGATGGAAAATGAAATTATTGCTTTTTTAAGTGTCTTGGACCAATTTCTAATATGGTTCACCAGCCCCACAATATAAAATTAGATATATTTGCCATTTGCTTTTGGTTTTAGTATTTTCAAATATAATTTTCCTTGTATAATTATGTAAACTACCTACATGGTTCCAAGATCAAACCTATGCAATCTTAGTGTAACTAAGACATCTAGTTTTCAGCTTCTGTCCCTGACCCCTCCACCCTGCTTCTCACATCTCCATATAAGTAAATTTTTGTTGGTTTAGTTTCCAGAATGTCCTGCTATTGCCTTTTGATATATATGAAAAATATATGTATTATATATGTAGTGCATATTTCTCCTTATTAGAGAAATGGTAGATAAACTCTACATAATTTTATTTACTTTGCTTTTCCCACATAATGATGGATCCTAGAGACCTCTCCATGCATGTACAGGGAGACTCATTCCTTTTCACAGTTGGATAGTCCCTCACTGTGTCAACATATCTTAGGTAATTCAACCAGTCCCTACTGATGGCCATTTGAAAGGTTTTTGGTCTTTTGTTAATACAAATAATGATGCAATAAATAGACTTCTATGTTATTTTCTTGCATTTTTGTCAGTGCAGTTAAGGGATAAATATTAAAATGGGGGATTGACAATGAATGAGAAAATGCATATGTACATTTGCAGGACAGTGCTGACTTCTCTTCTATAGGGTTTGGACTGTTTTTCCATTTTCACCAGCCATGCAGGAGAGGACTTGCTTTTCTTAGACCTTTGCCAACAGATTATGCTAGCTAGCAAACCTTTGGAATTTTACCATACTTGGAGGTTTCAAATAGTATTTCACCTCAGAAATACAGTTTAATTTAATTAATATTTTTAGTTACTTTATTTTTTGTTTAGATTTATTTTTCTCTGAGTATATATTAATGTATTTTGATATATTCAAGTTACATTTAAATTCATTTTTCTATGAATGTTTATTCCCATCTCTTGCTCCATACAAAAACCTAGTTGGTTTCTGTATTTTTAATTTTCTTGGTGTAACAGGAACGTTTATCCTCTTTGTTGTAAGCTGAAAAGTATTAATTTCACTAATTTGACATTTTTTTGCTTTAATTTTTCTAAGGTGTCTTTTGTTATACATAATCTATGATATTTCTATGTAATCACACTTATTAATTCTTTTCCTTACTTTATTTCAAATCTTAGAAATAGTTTCCTTACCTCCAGGTTACAAATAATGTATTCATGTTTTTTTTTAATTTATGTGCATGTTTTTTTGTTTGTTTGTTTGTTTTTTACATTTAAACTTCTAATCTGTTTGCAATTTGAATGGCATGAGGCAAAGGATGCAATTTTATCTTATTTTTTCTGTATGGTTATATTATTACCCTAAAGTTGCTTTATTACAACACCTTTGGCCCCTTTGATGTGGTATGTTTCCATATTGAATCTAACTGTAACAGAGTGTAATTGAATTGAATATAAATGAATAAGGTCTGATTAAGTTAGTCTGTTTCTGAATTTTCTGTTTTTTGGTCCACTTTTCTCTCTATACATGCACGGACATCACACTTCTGTAACCATAGAAACTACAATGCTTGACTCCTAGCAGAGCTAGCCCTTCCTCCTTGTTCTTTTTCTTCATGGTGCTGAATAACTTTCTTTTTTCTTCATCTAAATGAACTTTATAATCCACCATTTAACTTTATAATCCACTATTTTTCACCTGCCTAAAAAAATAGTGATGACAAAAATTTTAACTTTACGGTTATCCTATATAATAAAAGCCTAATATGTAAATTGATCAAACAGTGTAACTATCAGTGGAACGATTGGTTCCTATGATATGCACTGACCACCAGGAAGCGGACTCTCAATGCAGGAGCTGCCACTTGGTGGTCAGTGTGCTCCCACAGGGGAGCACTACTCAGCCAGAAGCAGGGTTCTTGGCTGGTGAGCACAGTGGCGGTGGCAGGAGCCTCTCCTGCCTCCATGGCAGTGCTAAGGAGCAACACACCAAGTGATGAGGAGCAGTGAGCAGGTGGGTGCACATTCCCCAAGGGCCCCCAGACTGCAAGAGGGTGCGGGCTGGGCTGAGAGACACCCCTCATTACACAAATTTAGTGCACCAGTCCTCTACTATAAAATAATGTTAGAAAAATATCTATTTTTTTTTCATCCTAAAACTTTATGACTCATTATTTAACTTTATAATCTACTCTTTTTCAGCTAGGGGGAAAAGTTATGATAAAAAATTTAAATGTATAGTTATATAAGATAATGTTAGATAATTATCTATAATTCCAATGTATAAAATGCTTTAAACATGGATCAGTTTTTAATTCGGTCAAATGTCTTGACTGCACTAGGTAATTTTCTACTTCATCTATAAGTAAGATGTGTTGTAACAACAAATTTTGGTATGAATATTTCCAAATGAGATAGGTCTATAGCTTTATTTATTGGTCAAATCTCTGTTAGCCTTTAGAATCAACATCACACTTGATTCGTAAAAAAATTGAAAGATTTCCCTCTTTTTTTATATAATCAAGAATATCTCACATAATATTGAAATGATCAGCTTTGTAGAGATTTAAGTGAATTCTCCTATGAAAGAACCTGGACATTGTACTCTTTTGTGGGAAAACTCTGCTTTATTATTTTCTCCAGATGAGTAATAGATTATTACAAATTTTCAGGGAGGACAAGAACAAAGAAAAAAAGTTTGGGAATGGTCTTCACTTAGCTAAATTTCCTTTCCCCTTCTCATTCTCTTCCTTAAGATATTGTTGGTACCTGTACCCCAGAGCCCCTTAAAAGAAGATGGCTGGCCTTCAGCACAACACTCTGAGGATTGTTCTGGTGGGGAAAACCGGAAGTGGAAAAAGTGCAACAGGAAACATCATCCTTGGGAGAAAAGAATTTGATTCTAAAATTGCTGCCCATGCTGTTACCAAGAACTGTCAGAGAGCCGCAGATATCTGGAAGGGAAGGGAACTTTTTGTTGTGGACACCCCAGGGCTCTTTGACACCCAGGAGACACTGAAGACCACTTGTGAACATATCAGTAAGTGTGTCCTCTACTCCTACCCAGGGCCCCACGCTATTATCCTGGTTCTACAACTGGGCCGCTACACAGAGGAGGAGCAGAAAACAGTTGCATTGATCAAGTCTCTCTTTGGGGAGTCAGCCATGAAATACATGATAGTCTTGTTCACTCGCAAAGATGATTTGGAGGATAAGACACTGACTGAGTTTATAGCAGCATCAGAGGTAAACCTGCAAAGCATCATCAAGGAGTGTGGGAACCGCTGCTGTGCCTTCAATAACAAAAGTGCAGATGAGGCTGAGAAGGAAGCTCAAAAGCAGGAGCTGGTGGAGCTGATAGAGGAAATGGTACAGAAGAATGGAGGGGCTCATTTTTCTGATGCCATCTATGAGGACATAGGGAAAAAGCTGCAACGTCAGGAAGAGGCCTTGAAGATAATCTATGATGATCAATTACAGAAGGAAACTAAACTACTAGAAGAGCAATATGCTGCAGGAAAAATAACAAAGGACGAAATGAAAACTAAAAAAGATAATTTATTAAAGAACTATAATGAAAAAATTAAAAATATTAGGGAAGAAGCTGAAAGAAATATATTTAAAGATATTAAAGATATTGTAAGTGGGATTCTAAATATATTTTCAAAAATACCTAATTTTTGGAAATAATGTAAATTTTATTTCTTAATTTACTATGATTTGTTAATGTGGTTAATGGTATTTTTCAAAGATTACTACAACAATATATCCTATCCCACCCATTCTTCTTGTAATCTGAGTTTATTTTTCCTTCTGTTGAATTATAGGGTTTGTCCCCAACCTTGAAATTCAATAAACTTTGTGACTGTTTTGACAACCAGTGTGACTTTAAAAGTGAGATAGGAAAAATGCCTCCTTGCTCCATAGGGTTTGTGAGATTGGCACTTGGCCACCATGTGGTGAGGAAGCCCAAGTTGCCCATTGAAAGGTCATGTGAAGAGGACTTGAAATCACTGGCGCATTTCCATGGCTGGTCTTTAGTTTGACAGCAGAACCTACTTGCCAGACATGCAAGTGAGACAACATGGAAGCAGATTCTCCAGTTGCCAACTGAGCCACCTCAGATGAAGCAGCAAAGAACGAAGATGGGCCACCCCACTGCATCCTGCCCAAATTGCAGATTCATGAGAAAAATAAAGTTTGTTGATTTAAACCACTAGGCTTTGGGATGGTTTGTTATGCAGTGATAGTAACCACTGGCATCTTCCTGGGCCACTCACCACCAATACTAACAATGATAACAAATGGAAGAAGTTACAGAATTGGCATAATCAGGCAATAATATATTATGAAGAGTTCATAGACTCAATTTAGTAAAATTCAAATGAGAAATCCTTCATGTGTCAAGTGTTAGCATGCACATTTTTTTCAGTCCACATCTCTGTGCACCTTGTTAGTGAAGCAGTTGGTTTCTCCGGCAAGATGATTCTGTGGTCCATGTGAGGCAAGATCGTAAGAAGCTAGGAAAATTCCTCGATGAATGGAATAAGGAAACTGAGAGGAGAAGATGGGCAGCTTGTAGCCAGTTTGTTAATCACAAAATCTTATCTTTCCCAACCAGGGGCACTTGGGAGCAAATGGTTTATACATCTCCTCCCTAACCAGAGAATACATAGCTTAAATCAGTCTGATCTGGGAAGTAGAGCACAAAGACCCAATTCATGCCATTTGTGCCAGCTAAACCCAACCATAGATGAAGTCAGGGAAAAATATCAAAAAACACATCAAAGCCAGGTGCAATTAAGATAAAATAAAACAGTAAAACAGACAAAATGATAATCCAAAACTCCCCTTTATACTTACCTCAATGCATCAGCATATTAAAAATGCACCTTGAAAGCTGGCTGGAAAAAAAAAGGTTGAAATGTCCTCAAGACAAAAACTCACTCATGCCCTATATCAGGCATGAACTTTTTATTTCTTCCTAAACCCATGAAGGACTTGCAACCCAGGATCAGTGGGCAGTGGCAGCCAGCCTCAGCCCCTGATCCTGTCTCTAAGGCTTCCTTTTCCCTGACTTCCCAGTGAGCTGAAGCAGTCCCACCTTGGCTCACTTCTTTCCTATAACATCTCTAGAGCCAAAACAGCCCTGCCTAGGCTCTCTGCTGTTGCTTATTCTATCCTAAACCTGTCTTTTATGTCCCCAGCTTTAATAAACATCCTCTTTTCTGCACCAAGTCAAGAACTCACACAATATGGGCCAATACCTGTCTGGTAACACATGGATGTTTGTAAGTTGCTAAATTCTCTTCTTTTTTAGATACCACCCTAAAATGTCCCTGACTGTAACTTAAAAATATCTAATGTGCTAAATATTTTTCATTTGCATCTGTAGATCTACACTTTGCCCTCCTTCAACCTAGTTCTTTGCCCCAGGAGGCTAGTCTATGTGGATCATATTGTTACCAAACTCAAAGGCTTTTCCAGTTGGGGTGTCCTATTCCAGAAGGAGACAGGGTTGTCACAGGATAGTTTTATTTACTTGTAGTAAGTTAAGGTGACAGGGGATTCATATCAAAAGCTCTCCCTCTGCAGAGGGAAAGGCTTAGCCATTCTTTACACTATTTGATTAATTACACATTTCTTTCTTTTTCTTCCTATTGGCTACATTTGTCCTGTTGAGTTCTTATCAAGCTCATCCTGTTTCTAGCTGGTCTCATAAATTTAATGTTTAACAAGAGTAGCATTTAGTAAGAATGGCCTATACATTGAGACCCCTGTCCTATCTAACTACATAAGTGGGATCTCTGGCTCTCTGACTTAAGCTTGACTTCTACCAATGGGAAGTCCAAGCAGGAGATCTCTTCTAGGTAGAAAAGCAAGGTCGGGGTATTTGTTCTCTTGCCTCTCTCCCTGCAAGTTAATATCTGATTAGCTGCAATCCTAAATTGAAGATCACACCTTCTCTAAGGTATGGGTTCCAGGCCTCACCCCCTTAGGGTTAGCCTGTTATTTCCTCACTGTTGCCAGTAGTTTCCCCTGTCACTTGCATCCCTGAGTCCATAGCTTGTAGAAAACCATGCACTTGCCTCTCCCCAATTACCTAATTAGAGTGAAACATCTCTGCTACTAGAATCCTGATTGAGAAATCTTAATGATAATCATGCTCTTTGTCTTTCAGAAATTACCTTATCTTTATTAATATTTCTTTTAAAAGTTCTTTCTAGTGTTTCTTGTGGAGAGTGGCTATAGCCTTTGGACAGGTTCAAGCCTTGGACTAATGAAAGGACACAATTCTCTCATGGCACAATTATAGTCAAAGGCTATAGTTATGAGCTTGACCTTATGGTCTGAACCTGTGGTTCCACATGGCTGCACCTCCTGCAGCAAGTAAACAAAGCTTGATCAGGTTCATGTAATTGAGTAGATTTGAAACTCACAAGTACATTGACTATACCCTTACTTTGACTCCTGGAATCTGACTGTAAAATAAAGATGGGCTTGCAGGCTGTGGTGCTGTCTCTACATCAGAGAAGGCAGCATCTCACCTAGCCCCAGCTTTATTCTCTTATCTGTCTTCTTTAATTCTTTACCATCACCTCCTCAGACTCACTCATGGTTGTGTGGACTCGGCCCAGTTTCTGATACCAGAATATCTCTCCTGACAGTCGAAATTTCTGTCATTGCCTAAGTAGAATGTTTTGTATTCATACATGATGAGTCTGCTTATTATACCATCTTTGCTAAATCACATGGGAATACCAGTCAACACCTGAGTGACCTGTCCACCAGCACAGGGCAATTTCTAAGTTAATAGATGGGTTCATGGGTTCTGGGTAGAAAAAGTTGCCCTTAAGTTTAGGAATTTATGTCTTAACTTGTGATTTGTCTTGCATGTGATTGTATTGTTGCTATGACGTCTGAGAGAGCAGCCATCAAATGAGCCACATGCATGCTAGTGAAGCCCCTTGCTGACTTCTCAGGGCACACTGCAGAAGCAGAGGGGGACATAAGAAATTGTAGGAGCTTAGAATGTTGGTCTGTAGACTGAAGAGTCCCAGGTTCGATTCCATTCGAGGACATGTACCTTGGTTGCAGGCACATCCCTGGTGGGAGGTGTGCAGAGGCAGCTGATCAATATTTCTCTCTCATCGATGTTTCTAACTCTGTCCATCTCCCTTCCTTTCTGTAAAAAAAATCAATAAGATATATTTTTAAAAAAAGTAATTGTAGGAGCTGATCACCACAAATAGAGTATTGGTGGTAGATGGGTCAGTGCTTTCAAGTCTGGGCTGTTCTTACTAAATGCTAAAATGTGACACAGTATTCTGCAGAGAACCTTTAACAGGGATAAATTTGACCATAACTATGACTGATAAGTTTCTCCAGTTGCAAACAAGAAATTAATATGTAACTTATCCAACTGAGTATACCATAAGCAGAAGGTAAACCTCCTTTAGGAGAGGCAGAGTTTTGGAAATTATTCTCCTGTCTCATTTACTGGACTCAAGTGAAAACAGAACTTTTTCTCTCACCAAGACTGTGTTCCTTTGAACCCATTATGTCCTGCTACACTGTGTAGGAGGAGAAGATGTGACCTCCAGTTGACCCAAAGACTAGATCCAGCTTGTTGGAGGATCACTCCAACCATCTTTGGAATGTGCATTCAGCTTGCCCTTTTTCTTCTCAGGAGCTGCTTCAAGGACACAGCCTTGAGATAGTAATGTATTGCTGAAACCAATTGGATATTTTATGTGACTAGGCCCAGCTAAGACATCTATATCAACTTTTCAGATCTGGTAGGCAGCTGCTGTGAATATTTGTCTTCAGGCCACTCAAGACAAATCTTGTAAGTTCCCTAGCCTATTAAACTGATACCTAACCATCTGCAGTGATCTGCTTCTTTCTTAGGTCTCTCCCTGACCTCTGTATGGAGGTTGCTTTCAGAGTAATCCTAGGAGATTTTGAACCAGCATATGCTTTTATTTACTTACTTTCTTATTTATTTATTAGAGGCCCAATGCATGAATTCATGCAGAGGTGAGGTCCAGCTGGCCCAGCCCAAATCGGAGGATTGTGGTGGATCTGTCAGTAGGAGGAGACAGTAGGAGGTTGGTCAGTCAGCCCAGTTGCAGGTGATTGGCTGGCGGGCCTCACCCTTTATTGGGATGGGAAGCCGATTGGAGGTAGAGTTGCTGTGGAGAGGGGCTGTGGGCAATGGTGTGTGGGGGCCTGAGTCAGGGCAGAGTTGGTTGGGGGAAGGGCAATCAGAGGCAGGGCTGGCAGAAGGGAGAGGCTGAAGGCCAATCAGGGTGATCAGGGCCCATCGGTGGTAGGGCCAGCCAGGTGGAGGGGCCATGGGAGGTTGGCCAGCCAGCTCCACCCCCCAATTGGTCTGTTGCTGGCCACAGTGGGCATCATAGCAGTGGGCATCAAAGTGATCAGTCATTCTGGTGTTCCATTTGCTGGCTTTTTATATAGACACTGAGTGGCCAGATTATTATGATCTCTGAATGCATAATAATCTGGCTACTCAGTGTATATCCTATATAATAAAAGGCTAATATGCAAATTGACCCCTTGTCCAGGAGTTTGACCAGCAGGCAGGCTGGCCAACCACCCATGTTCCCTCTTCCTGGCCAGACTGACCAGACTCTACACATGCACCAATTCATGCACCAGGCCTCTAATACACACACACACACACACACACACACACACACACACACACACTAGAGACCTGGTGCATAAAATTTGTGCATGGGGGTGGGGGTTGTCACTCAGCCCAGCCTGCACCCTCTCCAATCTGGGACTGCTCAAGGGTTCCTACTGGGATTGGGCCTAAATGGGCAATTGGACATCCCTTTCACAATCCAGGACTGCTTGCTCCCAACTGCTCACCTGCCTGCCTTCCTGATTGCCCCTAACTGCTTCTGCCTAACTACTCCCTTGCCAGCCTGTTTTCCCATAACTGCCCACCCCTGTAGGCCTGGTCACCCCTAACTGCCCTCCCCTGTAGGCCTGGTACTCACAACTGGTCTCCCCTACAGGCCTGCCCCCCCCCCCCCCCGCAACTGCTCTCCCCTTCAGGCCCAGTTGCCCCCAACTTCCCTCCTCTGCTGGCCTGATCACCCCTAACTGCTCTCCCTTGCATCCCTTGTCCCTCCCAACTACTCTCCCTTGCCTGCCTAATCGCCCACAACTGTCCTTCCTTACAGGCCTGGTCCCTCCTAACTGCCCTCTCATCTGGCCTGATCACCCCCAACTTCCCAACTGTCCCTCCCAACTGCCCTCCCCTGATGGCCATCTTATGGCAACCATCTTGTGTCCACATAGGGGAAACCATCTTTGACCACATGGGGGCAGCCATCTTGTGTGTTGGAGTGATGGTCAATTTGCATACCGTTCTTTTATTAGATATTTACACACACACATATTATTTTGTGTTCAGAGATCATAATAATCTGGCCACTTAGTATAGTTTCCCTGGGATGAGTACAGTAACTAAATTTTCTTAAATTTATTTTTTTCTTTTACTGAATTTATTTTGTTAACACTGGTTAACAAAATTATATAGGTTTCAGGTACACAATTGTAAAACATCATCTGTACACTCTACTGTGTGTTCACCACTCTAAGTCAGGTCTCCTCCCATCACCCTGTATCCCCCATTCTACACCTCCCCTTCACACCTAGTCATCTCATTGTTGTCCTTGTCCATGATTTTTTTCTTATTTTTTCTTTTTTTGCTCAATTCCCTCAGATCCCCACCCCCTGACAGATGTCAGCCTACTGTCCATCTATAAGTCTGTCTCTCAACAACATATACTTTTAAATAAACAGACTCATCTATGTTTTTAGATAAATTTAAAAAATAGACTAAAAAGCATCTTGCCGAGACTAGTTTGGCTCAGTGGATAGAGCGTCGGCTTGCAGACTGAAAGGTCCCAGGTTCAATTCCAGCTGGGTGGGGGCATGTACCTTGCTTGCGGGCACATCTCCACAGTGGGGTGTGCAGGAGGCGGCTGATCAATGTCTCTCTCTCATCGATGTTTCTGACTTTCTATCTCTCTCCCTTTCTCTCTGTAAAAAAATCAATAAAATATATTTTAAAAAGCATCTTGTTTTTTTAAAAATTTTCCTATATTGGGATTTGGGATTAATGAAGTTCCACATTGGAAAATATAATCATTATCTCCTCCTCCACAGAGGTCTGAGATCTCAGCTCAGAGTCTAGGTGTCAGCCACTCACATATATGTTCATATCAAAGAATGATTTTGGTGCATATCTGCACACAGCACACAAGTGGTTGTTGGGGCTTTGGTGGCAAGGTAAGTGAGGTGCCAGAGCTATAGGACATTAGAAAATGCATAGAGTCATTACCTTGGTTGTGGTAATGGTTTTACTGGTGTATTATATGTACTATATGACCAAAACACTTATTCAGATGTCTTTTCCCATTTTAAATTGGGTTATTTGTCTTTTCATTCATGGATTATAAGAGTTCTTTATGCATTCTGTTCTTTGTCAGGTTTTTATAAGATATATTTGCAGGTTCTTTATTAGATGTGTGATTTGTAAATATTTCTCCCATGTCTTATTTTTATTTTTTCCTCATTGCTTAAGATGAATTTTGCTAATTGTTTTTCATTTTTCTATTTTATACCTTTTTTCCAAAATAGTAATTGCATTTATTTTATTTTTATATTTTTATTTTATTAAGTTTATTGAGCTGACATTGGTTAATAAAATCACATAGGTTTTAAGTGTACAATTCTGTAATACATGATCTGAATATTATGTTGTATGTTCACCAGCAAAATTGAATCTTCATCCATCACTATATATTTGAACACCTTTCTTCTTTTCTATCTCTTCCCACATGACTTCCTCTCTGGTAACCACCATACTGTTATCTGTATGTAAGAGTTTTGTTTGTTTGTATTTTGTCTTACTTGTTTTTTCTCTTGTTGCATTATGTTTTATATATGACACTAGAGGCCCATTGCAAGAAGATTCCTGCAAGAATAGGGTTTCCTGTGGCAGTCTCTGCTGCCCCACCTGCTTCCCTCCCTTCTCTACCACCCCACTTGCTTGCTTCTCCACAGCTTTGCTCCCTTCTGCAGCACTTGACTTTCTTCTATGCTGTCTTCAGACTTTGTTCTGCACCTGGATATGCAAATTAACTGCCATCTTGATTGGGTTAATTTGTATACTTGCTCCTGATTGACTGGTGGGCATGGCACAGGTATGGTCAATTTGCATGTTTCTCTTTTATTAGATAGGATAGATGTGGAATTATATGTTTGTTGTCCTTTTCTATCTGACTTATTTAACTTAGGATGATATCAGAATTTCTTTTTTATTTATTTTTCATTTTTTATGTAATAAGATTTTTAATAAACCACTTATTATTAGTATTACAGATATCTCTCCTTTTTTCACCCTTTACCCCCATCCTATAAGCCCTACTCACCCCCTATATCTTCACTACCCTATTGCCCATGTCCTTGGGTTATGCCTATAATTATATACAGTAGGCTCTGTGGTTTTCATGCACTCAACCCCACATTGAGATGTAATTTATTTGTTTATTAATACATATGTAGACATGTTGGTTGTTTCTATATCTTGGCTATTGTAAATAATGCTGAGATAAACACAGGAGTGCAGATATCTTTTGTGGTTAGTGTTTTTGTTTACTTAGTTAAACATCCAGTAGTGGAAACACTGAATCATATGGTAGTTCTAGTTTTAATTTTTGAAAAACCTCTATACTGGTTTATACAGTGGCAGCACCAATTTATATTCCCACTAACATGGCATAAATGTTCTCTTTTCTTCCCATTTCCACCACCATTTGTTATTTTCGTCCTTTTGATCACAGCCATTCAGACATGTGTGAAGTTGATATTTCACTGTATATGTTTTTTTTAAATATAAATCAAAGTTATTTTTATTGATTTTAGAAGAGAGGAAGGGAGAGAGAGTCAGAGAGAAACATGGCTGTGACAGATAAACATTGATTGGTTGCCTACTTCCTGCATGTACACTGACTGGAAATAGAACCCACAACCTTTCAGTCTACAGGACAATTCTACAATCAATTAAGCCACCTGGGCAGGGCTCACTATGGTGTTAATATCTATTTACCTCATGTTTAGTGGCATTGAACATCTTTTCATGTACCTATTGGCTATCTGTAGGTCTTCTTTGGAAAAATGTCTATTTAGATATTCTGCCCATTTTTAATTAAACTTGCTTGTGTGTATGTTTTTGCAATTGAGTTGTATAAGTTCTCTATGTAATTTAATATTAGTTTCTTATAAAATATAGTAGAGGCCTAGTGCACAAATTTGTGCACAGGTGGAATCTGGCCAGCCCAGCCCCAATTGGGAAAGATCAGGCAGGACCTGTCAGGAGGAGAAGATGGTGGAAGATTGGCTGGCTGACACTCTGATTGGGGCCAATCAGGGCTGGTCCAGCAAGGGAGAGGGGCTGGGTTCATTAGCCAGCGGGCCTCACCCATGAGTGGGGTGGAGAGGGGCTAATAGTGGGTCAACAGTAGCGAAGGGGACCATGGGATGTTGGCCAGCCAGCCTCACCCCTAAATGGTGTGTGTGAGGGGGTGATTGGGGGTGGAGCTAGATAGGAGGTGGGGCCACGGGCTAATCAGGGTTGTGGGGTTGGCTGGGGGGAGGGGCCACAGGCAGTTGGCCACCAGCTTTGCCCCTGATCAGGTGAGGGGCTGATCTGGGATGGAGCCAGGTGGGGCAGGTGCTGCAGGAGGTTGGCTACTGGCCCTTCCCCTATTGGAGTGAGGGGGCAATCAGGCATAGGCTGGCATGGGGAAAAGCTGCAGGAGGTTGGCCAGCCAGCCTCACCCCCTAATTGGGCCAGTTCACTGGCCACAGTGGGTGTAATAATGACCAGTCATTCTGGTAGTTATAGTGTTTCTGGTCACTCACTTTTTATATATATACTAGATGATTTGCAAATATTTTCTCCCATTCAGTTGGTTGGCTATTCATTTTGTTGATAGTTTATCTTGATTTTTAGCTTGATGTTGTTTCATTTATTCATTTTCTTTTGCTTTTGTTTTTAGATTCAAAACATTATCACCAAGCCCTGAGTCAAGGAGCTTACTTCCTATGCTTTCACCTAAGCATTTCATGGTCAGGTCTTATGTTCTTCAAGTCTCTAATCCATTTTGACTTAATTTTGCATATGATATAAGCTAATGGTCAACTTCTTTACTTTTGTATGTGACTGTGTAACTCACCCCACCATTCTTTTCACATTATTCCTAAAAATGATGAGCTATTAAGTAATATGTTACTGCAGATAAATAGCCTCTTAGCTTAAGAACTATAGAAACTAAGTCCAAAACCAGCAGACTCTGACATTTAGACATTATGGCTCTGGGATATTTGCTGATCTTCAACAGGTTATCTGAACACACCACCTTGGCTTGCACTTAGTTCCCTTATCAAAGATCTCTGAACACTCTTAATTAGATTTCTTTGTTCTGTTTTATTTTCCTCATCCTTACAAAAACCTCTGCCCCTGTCCAATTGTTAGGATAGTCTTTGGAATACAAGTTGCCTGTCTTTTCAAGCAGCTGGCTCTTGAATAAAGCCTACTTTCCTGCCACCAGCCTCTGTCTCTTGATTATTGACTTTCAAGTAGCAAGCAGCCAAACCTGGGTTTGATATCAGAATTAGTGTGCCAGCCAGGAAATCTTGGACCCCAACAAGTCTAGCCCTTTTCAGTCCACATGCTGCATGGGGCAGGCCAACCCCACATCAAAGACTCCAGTAACTTCCCAGCAGCTGTTTAGAGTTTCTTAATTAAAAGACTCTCCCTGCTCATCCTCCCATAGCATCAGCTGCCTGCAAAAAAATTATTGGTGGAATAAATAAGTCCTTAAGGAAGTTGATGAGCTCCAAGCCTAGGTAAGTTGAACAGGTATGCACACCTGCAATCCTCTACCTCTTCCATTTGGGCTGCGTGACAGTTGGACCTTGTAAAGGTAATTTGTGTAATTGGTTTGCCTGAGATAAGATTCTAAGACTAATGTCTCACACCTTCTTTCTGGAGGGTTTGGCTTGAGAGTACACGTTTATTGGAGTTTTATCTTTGTCTTGAACTTTGTTCCTGTGTTAAAATGGGTGGCTCAGTCTGGATTTCACCAGAGAGTCCATTAGGCCTTTCCTAGATGACTGATCAACTTACACCTATAAGCCAATGACTAATTAAATTGTTTGCCAAAGGTCTGGTAAATGGGATCATTTTTTTAATGTATAAGCTTTCATGTTGTTACATAATAAATATTCTACTCAGACATGATATAAATTGATGATTCTAAGAGGGAAGAAATATCTCACTTGCCTCCCAAACAGTAAAACTGAGAAAGAATAAAAAAAATAATGAAATGAGTCTTTAAACACCCTAATCCTCCTCCTGGATACCTGGGACCTTGAGTTCCTCAGAACAATGGGAGAATTAATGCTATCCCCAAACCTGTGCAAACTTTCAGGCAGCAGGGTGACTGCATCTCCTCAATGTGAAGGGGGAAAATGGAATTTTAAAAAACTCAAGTGGCTGAAGTTGCTCATGCCTGTTATTAGAATTAGAAGGCAGTCTCCTGAAATTTGTCAAGGACAAATGGAAAATTCTGTCTTCTCTAAAATTATTGGTAATGTTTTTCTGCTGCTCTCTTTTAATTAGCAGCCACCAAAAACCATACCCACATGAATGTTACTCGGTTATCAACAGTAAAGAAAAGAGCCCTGACCAGTTTGGCTCAGTGGATAGAGCATCAGCCTGCAGATGGTCCCAGGTTCAATTCTGGTCAAGAGCATGTACCTTGGTTGCAGGCACATCCCCAGTAGGAGGTTTGCAGGAGGCAGCTGATATTTCTCTCTCATCGATGTTTCTAACTCTCTCCTTCTCTGTAAAAAAAAAAATCAATAAAATATATTTAAAATAAAACAGTAAGGGAAAGATACTGAGGCAGTAATCTTAAGCAACGTAAAAACCAATTCTGTTGACCAACAAGGATTCCTTCCCCCTTAGACCTCAGTTACAGCTGGAGTCAGAGAAGTGCTTTTTTTCTGGTCCTTTGGTGTCCAGAGAGAGGAAAGGTAAGTGTGTGGCTGGGGCTGCAGCTTGTGCTGGCAATGCTTGTGCTGGCCACTGAGGTGCTTCTGTGCGATTCTCTCCTTCTTGAAACCAGGCACTGGCCAGTGGGTATGCAGTTCCACTCTTGCTGCATCTGGCCCTTGCAGTGTCAGCCCCACAAGTCACACAGGTAGTAGTGATAGAAGCACTCTTAGAATTCCTCCTCAGAGCTCACCTAAGACACAGCTCAGGTGTCAAGTACAGCTGACAGTGGGGAACAAATAGATGATTTCTTAATTGATATTGGAGTCACTTATTTGGTGCTAAATACAAAAATGGCCAAAAGAAGTCAGACAACCATTTCAGTAGCAGGAATTACCACACAGATGTAACTATCAGCCTTTCTGCACTTTTTCAGTGTTTATATTTTAAGAGATTTTTTTGTTTTCCTAGGAGGCCCTTTAAATACCAGAAGGATTTGTTTCTTCTCTTTATAAAAGAGAAATTTAGCCCTGGTCTGTTTGCTCAGTGGATAGAGCTTCAGCCTGTGGACTCAAGGGTCCCAGGTTCGATTCTGGTTAAGGGTATGTACCTTACTTGCAGGCACATACCCAGTGGGGAGTGTGCAGGAGGCAGCTGATCGATGTTTCTCTTTCATCAATGTTTCTAACTCTCTATCCCTCTCCCTTCCTCTCTGTAAAAAATCAATTAAAAATATATATTAAAAGAGAAATTTAAAATTAATTAGGTCTATTTGACATATAGTCCAAACCTCAGTTCCCCAAAGTCTCCCACCTTGAACTATTCAATTCTCAACTAATTTGTTCACAGAAGAAATGTCTGGGTTTCCACCAAAACTTCACTTTTAAACCTGACACACTTTTAGACCTGACAGTCCTTTAGTGCTGATACCACACCATGACAAAAAAAACTTCTCTCAGGTAACAAAGAAAAGAATGCTTTGTTGCTGTTGAAATCAAGATGAGCACAATTTAAAAACACAGAGGCCATCAAGAGTGCTAATGTTAGTAAGGATCTAAAAATGCTCACAAAACAACAATCACAGGCAATTGAACAGGTGGAAAAACTGTTATTTATTTGGATAAAGGAAAAACAATTTATCAGGTGATAGCATTTCAGAGGCAGTAATATATGAAAAATTCCTTTGAGGCAAGTAGGGGGAGGTTCCATAAATTTAAGAAATATGTGTTTATTTATAAACTAGGGAGGCCCAGTGTAGGAATTTGTGCACCTTAAAAGGAACTGTGGGCCCAAAGGTTTTGGTAGGCACAGGGGTGGGTCTTGGCACATCCTCTGTGCCCCTGCCCAGCCCCTGTCACCATGCCCTGGTACCTTTCTGCCAGCAGCCCCACTCCTGCGCCACCACTCCCACCCACTGATGGTACTGAGCAATTGGGGCCCAGCACCAGCAGCAGGTGCAAGTGGGGCTGGCACTATCAGCGGGTGTGAGCAGCAGCTCTGGTGCAGGCAGGAGTGGGGCCAGTGGTGTGTGGAAGCAAATAATTTTAGTAACCTACCAGAGGCTCGCCCTGATGACAGTGACCAGTGACCTTCCTTGGTCTGGTGCCCCCATTCACCTGTTCCACCATCCCACTATGGCGAATGCCTACTATGTTCCGTACATGTCCTCTTGTGGTCAGTGCATGTCATAGCAACCATTGTTTGGTTGTTCCACCCTTCGATCTAGTTGCATATTAGCCTTTTATATAGGATTAAACAGTGCATTAGACATGCACTGTATATAAGAAATGTTTAAACAAGGAATAATTTGGTATCTGGAACAGATTAATTCAACTTACATTTTTTCTAAAGGAAAAAAAAAGGATTTGATTTTTTAATAAATTGGTTCCACTATAATTGAAGTGCATAAGAAATTTCATCAAATAAAGAATGATAATAGTGTCCTATTTGTATATATATAGTTTTATTATTAAAGTGGATGTTCTAGAAATTTTATAATCGTTACCCTAAAATGCTGTTAAAAGACATATAGAGACAGGAAAGGTAGTTTTAGGGAAGGGAGTTCATGGGAGAAGATAATGGGCAGAGATAGCTCTAAGCTACCAGAATGTTTGTCTCACATACACAGAGGATGGAGGAATATTATAAGACTAGAGGACTGGTTCATGCACTGGAGGCAGGGTCTTTCAGCCTGGCCTGCCCCCTCTCACAGTCTTGGAGCCCTCTGGGGCAGAAGGAGACCTGGCAATCAGGGGAAGACAATGCCCCCATCACACCTCTGCTGCTGCTACTGCTGGTCCTGGTTACCTGAGCGTAAGGTGGTCCTGGGTGGATGGACAGTTGACATCTGAGGCTTTCCAGATCCTTGGGCTGGCCCTGGGGGGCTGAGGGTGGGTCTGGCCACACCATGCACCTGCCGACACAGCCCACCCTCCCCTCCACTGGCTGAGCTGAAAGGACTGTGGGACTCTGGCAGGGCTGAAGGAATTGGGCACCACTATTTTTGTGATGGTATGATGGTCAATTTGCATATTCCCTTTTTATTAGATAGACTAGTGGCCTGGTGCACCAAATTTATGCACGGTGGGGAGGGGATGGTGTCCCTCAGCCCTGCCTGCACCTTCTCAAATCTGGGACCCCTCAGGGGATAACTAGCAGTTGAACAACCCTCTCTCAATCCAGTCATATTCCTAATCGCTTGCCTGCCTGCCTGATTGGCCCAAACTTCTTCTGTTTGCCAGCCTGATTATCCCTAACTGCTCTCCTGCTAGCTTGATTGCCCTTAACCACCTCTGCCTTGGCCCCACATCCGGAACCCAGGATTCCTTCCTCCAGCTGACCATAGGCACCAGAGTTCCAGGCTTCTCTCCCTCTGGTGCCAGGCTGGCTGCAGCCTCAGGGGATAGTGGGCAGGTGGCTTTCCCTGGGCTGCAGCTGCAAGTGCTGGCACCTGAGACTGCAGGATGGGTGACTTATCTATCTACCAGGCCACAGCCAGCCACAGGTTCTGATGCCCAGGACTATGGGGTGGGTAGCTTCTCCATCTATCAGGCTGTACCCAGCCGCAGGTGCTGGCACATGGACCACAGGTGGGCAGCTTCTCTTTCTTCCCTGGGATGCATTGTGGGCAACTTCTCCAGCTGGCTACGGCCTGGGACCATGGGGCAGGCAGCTTCTTCATGCCCCTGGACTGCACGCAGCCTCAGGCGCTGGGGCCCGGTTTCTCTGTCTCCACCAGAACGTGGGGTGGGTTGACATGAAGCTTTTGCTACTAGCTGCAGCCTGGAATCAGGGGCCAGGTGGCTTCTCTCCCTGGCCGCATATAGCCTCAGGCACTGGCACCCAGTTTCTCCATCTCCCCCAGGACGTAGGGCAGGCATACTTGAGGCTTCTGCTGCTGGCTGAGGCCTGTGATCATGGTGCAGGCGGCTTCTTCATCTCCAGGGTTGCAGCCAGCCTCAGGCACTGGTGCCGACTTTTCTAACCATCCCAGGCCCAGAGCAGCAGGGGAGGTGCTGCTGCCATGTTTTTAGGTTAATTATGCATACTTACTCTGATTGGCTGGTAGCATAGCAAAGTGACAGTAATTTCATGTTTCTCTTTTATTAGTGTACATAAGAGAAAGAAGAAGGAGGGGCACCAGGTGGGTTTTGAAACTTTGGAACTAGTATCATGTAAGGAAAAGGGTGGGAAGAGCGAATTAGAAGAACACAGAGTATACAAAATGGGAAAGGTGTCCAAGAGGAAGGTAGCATATATAGACAAAAAGCTGCCAGCATTTATAAACCTTTAGACCAGTGGTTCTCAACCTTTCTAATGCCGGGACCCTTTAATACAGTTTCTCATGTTGTGTTGACTCCCAACAATAAAATTATTTTAGTTGCTACTTCATAATTGTAATTTTGCTACTGTTATGAATCATAATGTAAATATCTGTGTTTTCCAATGGTCTTAGACTGTACAGCAGTGGTTCTCAACCTCTAGGTCGTGACTAGTAGGTTTGATATGCTTCCAAGAAAGTTTCAAATATATACATATATATGAAGCCTTTTAATGTACAAAATGTTTTCTTCAAACTTCATGGCAAGAACTTGGGAGGAGAGTTTGAGTTCACCCAATTCTGTATTTCAGATTTGCAGTATCATCTCTCCACACTAGGTAGTAAGTAAGCGGACTCTGTAACCTTCTCACTGTCCCCTTTGTAGTTTTGGAAATGTTGCCAGGCCCACAAGTCACTTAATTTGGCTGTAGCTGCTCTCTCAAGCAGCTGCTGCATTAAGCAGGCAGTTATCTTTCACCTTCCTTTTTCAGCTGTTAACCCATTGATTGCTAGATCGCCTGCTTTGCCTGTATTGCCCAAGTTTGTAAAGTGGATTTAGAACCGTTATAAGGTCTTCTGCTTTGTTAAAAGTGTACTTTGAAACTAAGTGTTTGAAATGTGCATAAGAATCAATTTAAGGAATTCTGGTTATTTGCTTTTCTTGGTAAATAGAAAGAGGCTTCTAAGAGTTATTAGTTTAAAATGATGCAGTCGGATTATAGAAAGTATAAAGCATGGGATGCATTTTGAAGGAAATAAAGTATGGGTTCTTAATTTTCATTCTTTTACTAAAAAAAAAGTCTTTTCCTCCACAAGTTTATTCTTCAAAGTTCATGAGACAAGAACCTGTGAGGAGAGTCTAAGCTCACCCAATTTCATGTATTACTGTTACAAAAAAGCAAATTCATTTGACAGTTCCATTATATGTAAATCAATAATCATGTCATTTTAATTTGTTTTGTCATTTGAAAATATGTTACATCTTCAAAAAGATCAATGGGCTGAAACCGGTTTGGCTCAGTGTATAGAGCATCTGCCTGTGGATTGAAAGGTCCCAGGTTTGATTCTGGTCAGGGGCATGTACCTTGGTTGTGGTGATGTTTCTAACTCTCTATCTCTCTCCTTTCCTCTCTGTAAAAAAAAAATCAATAAAATACATTAAAAAAAAAGATCAATGGAACAGACTCTGACTTATTTTTTTTCTATTTTTTTATTAAGGTATTACATGTGTAATATCTTCCCATTGCCCTCTCATCCCATTCCCATATATGCCCTCACCCCCCAGTATCTTGCATCCATTAGTTATTCTTATATGCATGCTTACAAATCCTTCTGTTGATGTCTTATCTCTCCCATCTCTCCCTAACCTTCCTGCTGTAATTTGACAGTCTGATGCTTTACTGCCTCTGTATCTATCTTTTTGTTCATCAGTTTATAATGTTCTTTATTATCCATAAATGAGTGAGATCATGTGGTATTTTTCTTTTGTTGACTGCCTTCTTTCACTTGACATAATGCTCTCCAGTTCCATCCAGGATGCTGCAAATGGTAAGATTCCTTCTTTTTTATGGCAATATAGTATTCCATTCTGTAGATGTACCATTGTTTTCTGATCCACTCATCTGCTGAAGGGCACCTAGGCTGTTTCCAAGTCTTAGCTATTGTAAATTGTGCTGCTATGAACATAGGGGTGCATATATCCTTTCTGATTGGTATTTCTAGTTTCTTAGGATATATTCCTAAGAGTGGGATTACTGGGTCAAATGGGAGTTCAATTTTTAGTTTTTTGAGGAAACTCCATATTGTTCTCCACAGTGGCTGCACCAGTCTGCATTCCCACCAGCAGTGTATGAGGGTTCCTTTTTCTCCGCATCCTCACCAACACTTGTCGTTTGTTGATTTGTTGATCATAGCCATTCTGACAGGTGTGAGATGGTATCATATTGTCATTTTGATTTGCATCTCTTGGATAATTAGTGACTTTGAGCATGCTTTCATGTGTCTCTTGGCCTTCCTTCTTTTTTAAAAAAAGATTATATTTAGATCCGTTGCCCATTTTTTATTGGATTATTTATCTTCCTTTTATTAAGTTGTATAAGTTGGCTGTAGATGTTGGGGATTAAACCTTTATCAGTGATAACATTTGCAAATATGTTTTCCCATACAGTGGGCTTTCTTGTTTTGTTGCTGGTTTCTTTTGCTGTGCAAAAGCTTTTGATTTTGATGTAGTCCCATTTGTTTATTTTCTCTTTAGCTTCCATTGCCCTAGGAACAGTATCAGTGAAGAAGTTCCTTACGAATATGTCTGAAATTTTGCTGCCTGTGGATTCCTCTAGTATTTTTATGGTTTCCCATCTTATGTTTTAATCCTTTATCCATTTGGAGCTTATTTTTTATATGGTCTAAGTTGGTAGTCTAGCTTAATTTTATTTTGAAAGTATCTGTCCAATTTTCCCAACACCATTTATTGAAGAGACTGTCCTGACTCCATTGGTATGCTCTTGCCTCCTTTGTCAAATATTAATTGAGCATAATGGCTTTGGTAACTAGAGGTTCTCTGTTATTTTTCATTAGTCTATATGTCCAGGTTCTCTGTAATTTTCCATCGGTCTATATGTCTGTCTTTGTGCCAGTACCAGGCAGTTTTGAGAACCGTGGCTTTGTAGTATAGCTTGATATCTGAAATTGTGATCTCTCCAAATTTGTTCTTCTTTCACAAGATTGCTGGGGCTACTTGGAATCTTTTTTTATTCCAGATGAATTTTTGGAGTGCTTGTTCTAGGTCTTTGAAATATCTCATTGGTATTTTAATGGGGATTGCATTGAATCTATAAATTGATTTGGGTAATAATATAGAGTTTAATTGATGTGTCAACACACCCATGAAAACAGTATATTCTTTCATTTGTTTATGTCTCCCTCTATCTTTTTTTTCAATATCCTATAGTTTTTAAAGTACAGGTCTTTTACCTCCTTAGTTAATTTTATTCTTAGGTATCTTAATTTTTTTGTTGCAATGGTAAATTGGATAGTTTTTTTTCTTTTTTTAGTTTCTCTTTCTGTGAGTTTCTTATTAGTATACAAAAAAAAAAAAGCCATAAATTTTAGAGTGTCAATTTTGTATGCTGCTACATTGCCAAATTCATTTATTAAGTCTAGTAGTATTTTTACGGAGTCTTTAGGGTTTTCTATGTACAATATTATATCATCTGCAAATAGTGACAATTTTATTTCTTTTCCACTTTGGATGCCTTTTATATCTTCTTGTCTGATCATAATGGCTTACACTTCCTGTACTATGTTGAACTAGAGTGGTTCATTTTATCTAGAACAGAGAGCTGACTCCTCCAGACATGCATGGAACAGAGGGGATCACTCTTTATCCAACCTTGTATCACTAGTTCTCAGCCCACAAAGACCTGCTTGCTCTTTATTTTGAAATTGAAATAAAAATATCCAAACCTCTCAATTTCTTTTTATTTTCCTGTGACTTGAAAAGCTTATGCTCACCTTATCAGTGCATTAGCCAGTGAGAAAACTCCTTTTTGAAAGTACACTTCCTGAAGGCTTCAATGGCTCCTAGGAACTTGAGTCTTTAGTTAATACTAGTTAAATTTCCCTTGGACTTATTGCTAAAGGGTCTAAAATTGAGATGCAGGGAAGACATCCCTTTCTGGAACAGATGGGCAATTCTTCAGTGCTTTATATTCTTATGAGCACATAAACCAATATGTGTATGTGTGAATGTGTGTGTGTGTGTGAGTGTGTGTGTGTATCTGCACTTGGGTGCATGGTTTTTGCAGAGTGGTTAGGAATGACTAAGCAGTGTGTTTGTTCAATGGACATATATGGCAGATGAACAAATATCTACAAGTATTGATTTCCATTAACAAAATGTAAGTGTTCAATCAATTTATTCAATCAATTCAGATTCACTTGAAATAAATGGGTCTGGACTGAGGCTTTGTGTTGGCTCTGGCTCTTGGTCCCCTGGGGAGACCAGAGATGATTCCAGGACCCCCAGGCAATCTGAGGTCAGTGGAAAACAGGATAGAGCAATGTCAGTTGTTGGGTTTCAGTAAGATAAGAGCTCAGGGAGGGCCAGGTCCATGGGCAGGTTTCAGTGAGAGATGGGACGGGGCTGGATTTTTGTCCTTGGGTTGGTAGGTTACTGCCAGGTGAGGGACACAAGGAAAGCCTGTAGGTCCTAGAGGCACTGGCACCAGGGAAGGATGTGATTGTCAGGTCAAAGTCCTACTTAAATACAGTCTGTGACTCAGGCAAAACCTCGTCCACAATCTGGTACCAGCGCCTGGAGAGCAGTACCCAAAGCAGTAACAGGACTCCCATTATAGAGGCTGTGAGCAGCTTCCTATCCATCACCCAGTCATACAGTCGGCCCAGCAGCCCACGCCTTCCTCGCCCCCACACGCGGCCTGCCAGTCTCTCAGCCACCCGTCTCAGCTTCTCCTCGGGGCTGGAGGAGGCCAGTTCCTGCACCAGGCGATACACGTCATTGGAGTAGGGGGCACCCGCGTGCTCCCGCACCAGGCGCTCCACCAGCAGCAGCAGCTCCTGCACCTGGACTTCCTGCTCCCTGCCTACTGCCCTGTTGTCAAAGGCGCACACTCGACCCCCACATTCTGACACCAGAGCCCTCAGAGCATGGTTGTCAGTGTGTCTCACGTACTCCTGCAGAGAGTCCCCACCCAGGTCCTCCTTGCGGGTGAATAGCACAATGATGTGAGACACCACTTGGTCCCCAAACAGGACCTTGAGCGCTCTCACAGCCTGCTGGTCCTGCTCAGTGAAGCGGCCCAGTTGAGTCACCAGGAGTAGCGCATGGGGCCCAGGCGCCGACAGCAGGTAGCAGCGGGCTCGCTCCTGGCACCCCAGATCTGTCCTAGGTACCGGGCTGCTAAAAAGGTCTGGGGTGTCCATGACTTTTACGTGCCACCTGTCCCACCTGCGGCTCCCCACTTCGCAGGTTCTGGTCACTGAGGTGGCTGCCAGTGTGGAGACAAAGGGCCTGTGACCCAGGATGCTGTTTCCAGTGGCGCTCTTCCCAGCCCCTGTCTTCCCCACCAGGATGAGCCTCAGCTGGGGCTCTTGCAGGGCTTCCGTCGTGTCTTCAGAACCTGGAGGACAAGTGATCTGTGAGTTTCCAAACCTTAGAGCAGTGGTTCTCAACCTGTGGGTCGCGACCCCTTTGGGGTCGAACGACCCTTTCACAGGGGTCGCCTAAGACTATTGGAAAACACCTATTTCCCCAGGTCTTAGGAACCAACCCACCACTCCTCGGTGTAGCAAAATGTAGCAATGTAGTTTACTGTTGTCATATGAAGACTGTTACCCATGCATGCTACACCATGATTCAAGACAAAATTTCATTTATTTGTAATTAGAAATAAATATTTCACAATATATAATTACATATTGTTTTTGTGATTAATCAGTATGCTTTAATTGTGTTCAATTTGTAACAATGAAAATACATCCTGCATATCAGATATTTACATTACAGTTCATAACAGTAGCAAAATTACAGTTATGAAGTAGCAATGAAAATAATTATATGGTTGGGGGTCACCACCACATGAGGAGCTGTCTTAAAAGGTTGCGGCATTAGGAAGGTTGAGAACCACTGCCTTAGAGCAATGTATCCTGGTTGCCTGGACCCCGGGAAGCCTTTGAACAAGAACAACAGTGCCTCAACTCAGCTTTCCACCCAAAGCCTTACTGAGGTAATTGGTCAGAGCTTTCTTAACTCCAGGGGCCGTTCACCACCTTTCCCTGGTTTCACCACATGCATCTGCAGATGCTCAACACCTGGTGGGCTTTACTCACCCAGGTGTTGCCTTGGCAGGGCCAGATCAAATTATTTAATGGGCCTTAACCAACCTGAGGGTAAGATGTTCTCCAACTCTGCTCCAGAGAATGCCTCTTCCTAACTCCAGGTAAGGCCTCTCCCATTATCCCTGCTCCCCCACAACCTGTGATCTGGTCCTATTTGAGGCTTCAGTGGCCTTCTCCCAGATTCCAGCCCATAGAAGATGTGCATGAGGGGGCAGTAGGCCTGGGGGTGAAGGGCTATCTAGAGTCCCAGACAACCTGGGTTTGATTCACTGCCCTTTCATGGGACAGATATACCATCTTGGAATTTGCAAGTGTTAAACCTTTGTACAAAAATGGGGATAATAGTAAAGTTGTTTCTTTGGGACTGTTGAGAGGACTGAATGTGATCACCTCTTTCCTTCTACCTTCTCTCCCTCCCTCCTCCTACTTCTACCTCCCCTCCCTCATAATCCTGCTGCCTGGTAATAAGACACCTGTTTAACCCTCCACATTCTCTCTAACATTCTACCTTGTGCATCACGCTCCCTCTAGTGCATGATCTGATACCCTGTACATCCTCTTCTGTGGAGGTCAGAGTAGGTTTATTATCCTCATTTTACACTTGGGGAATGGAGGCTCAGGCTAGTCAAGGAAGTTCATATTCTCCCACCTTGACAAAGGCAAGGACCAACTAAAAATGCACATCTCTGAGCTCTTGAAGTTTACCTGAGACACCTCAGAGACCAATTTGGGGTTATCTGCTCAGTCCCGAGTTTTCCCATTTTTATCATTATCCAGGGCTCATACCTGGAGGTAAGTAGGCAGTGTACATGTCCTTACCATAGACACTTTCTTCATCTCTTGCCATCTTCCGTCCTCCCATGTTTACCTGAAAAAGTCCCAAACACTGTTCACTCATTTTTCAAATAGGTATAACTATCTATGATGTGTCAGCTCAACTCCAAAGAGCTGGTGACACCACAGTGACAAAGTCACTTTTCCTGCTTACCCTGAACATCAGAATTGAAGGAAAAATACTGGAAGGATTGGGATGTGGTGGGCATAATATTGTGAGGGCATTTCATGAGCTTGATTTTGTTTTTTTCAGGGACATAAAATCCAAGAGGCAGAGTGGAGATTTAATATTCATGCCAGTGAGAAAGCTATAATTATTATTTTTCCTTGGCAATTCTATGTCCATGATAAAATCTGTAGTTACTAAAATTTTCCAGGAAATTTAGAAGACAGGGAAGACATTGGAAAACCATGAGATCTCAAAAATTTGATCAGTAAACTAAGGATCCATTTAGGGTGGATGGCCTGGGAGATGTACAAGAACAGAACTGGAATTTTTGTTTTGAAAATTAGAGAAGAAACATATGTCTCAGGTGACCTGGAGCCTCTGACAATACTTTTTGAAAGTTAACTAACTCACTGTCCTGTCTCAATGTGTCTAATATATAATCAGTGTCCTGGATAGACTAGGATACTCCCCTCCAACTTCAGACATCCTGCCCCCAAGCTGAGGCTTCTCTAAGTAAAGTGGCTCCAGCCAATCAGTCATCATTTAACACAATGGAACTTTCTTTGCTCACTGAGTTCCTGTGCACAGTGCACAGTCCAGAGTAAGACAGTGGGCATCCAGGCTGGAAAAGATATTTGCTGTTGCTCCTGAACCTGCTGTGTGTGAAACACAGACATCCTTACACACCTGGGAGTGTGGAGCTACTATTTCTAGGTCCCGCTACACATCCTGGTACTTACTAGAACCAAGGTACTCACTCAGGGAGCTTCTTACAGGCACTGAATTATTTCAGGTCTTCACAGCTCCTACTCCCTCGTTCCGCTCCCTTCCCCTCCTGGTGCTCACTTTTCCTGCAGAATCTGATGCTGGCCCCAGAAACCCCTGACCTCTGGTTGTAAGTGCAGCAGGCTCTTCCTTCCAGCACACAGGGAAGTGCCTTGCCTCTCAGACCTCAGAGGCAGGAAGCCCCAGGGGGTGGGGCCCAGGGGTGACAACTTAAAGAGACAGGAACATTCACCAGTGAAACATTGGGTTGGGAAGTTCGCACTGTGAAGCCCTGCTTGGGGCTTTGGTGATATCCTCAGAAGGCCCCTGTGACATAACAGCTTGTCCACACAGGGACTATAGCCTCATGGGAGAAGAGCATTTTAAGTTTCTGAGGCTTGTTTTTACTTTACGCCTGGATCACTAATCTTAACTCCTTTTGATTTAGGTTGTTACCTATTAACTGGCCTCTTGAGATCCTTTTTCCTTGGGACAGTGCCAACAAGGTTGTCCTTGTGTGAGGAATCACATGAAAAATCTCATCTTTCTCAAAGGAAAGGAAGGTTTTTCTAACTATTAAAAATGGAAAAGCAGGGAGAGTGTGAAAATTTTCCTTCAGGGCTTACTCTGGCCATCATTGTAAGTCTCTTCTATCAGAAGATCATGAGAAAAGTGAGGAAAATTGCCAGTTATTGCATGGAGGGAGGGAGACTACCACAGGTGGGCACCTGACCTGGTTAGGTCATTAACAAGGATGTGACCTTGCCTAACTCATTCACACTACTGGAGTTGGTTTTGCCCATTTACTGAGGGGTTTCACTTAATCTGAAGCTAATAGCCTGGGGTCTGATTTTCACCCATTCTTGCCAGCTCCTCATCTCTAGTGAAGAACCCAGCTCCCACTGAACTCCACCTAGTTTTTCCCCATTAGTTTTATTGAGATATAGTTGACAAGGTGCCATTGTATAAGTTTGAGTATACAAAATGTTGATTTGATACATTTATATATTTTAAAAATAATCACTTTTATAATGTTTGTTAACACCTGCATTAGGTGCCATAATTACTATATCTTTTCTGTGTTGAGAACATTAAAGATCTACTCTTAGCAACTTTCAAGTACATAATACAGGGTTGTTAACTGTAACCACTATGCTGTGCATTCAATCCCCAGAATGTGTTCATCTCTAATTGGAAGTTTTTACTGTTTGACCAACATCTCCCCATTTCCCCCATCCATCTACCAAAGGCTGGTGCCTTTGGTAACCACCATTCTGCTCTCCATTTCTATAAGTTTTGATTTTAAAAGTACACACACACACACACACACACACACACATACACACAAATAACATCATATAGTGTTTATTTTCCTCATTAAGACTGTTACTTTGCAAGAGCCCTCAAGTTCATCTGCCCATCTGTAAATGGAAAGACGTCTTATTCTCATGACAGAACACACACACACACATATATATACACACACACATGGGCGGGCAAAAGTATGTTTACAGTTATGAGTCCTCAAAACACAAAATTGAATCTTGCATTTTTATTAATTATTATATGATTTATTTTGCACACTAACAACTGTAAACCTACTTGTGCCCAACTGTGCACACACACATATACACACATGTGTCATATCATCATCATCTATTCATCCATAGATCCATAGACAGGAAAGATTTTCATATAGATCATATGGTGGTTCAATTTTTAATTTTTTGTTGAAACTTCATACTGTTTTTCATAGAACCTGCACTAAGTTACATTCCTAGGGATAGTGTACAAAGTTTCCAATTTCTCCCCATCCTCACCAGACTTTTTATACCTTATCTACACTAATAACAGAGAAACATGCAAATTGACTGTCCCTCTGCTATGCTCACCAGCCAATCAGGAGCAAGTATGCAAATTAACTCAACAAAGATGGTAATGGCCACAGAGCTAGAGTGAGCAGGAGGTTGCCCACAGTCATGGAGGAAGCTAAGCTTCCCACTCACCCTGGCCTCCACTCAAGGAGTGGCTGAAAAAAAAAAAGAGGGGCTGGGAGAGCTCTGGCCTCTGGAGTGGCTGGGGGCCTAGGTTGCCAGGGGTTGTGGCCAGCCTCTGAAAAGTGCTCTCAGCCCCTTACCAAGCTGGCTATACCCCGATGGGGCAAGGGTCCCCACTGGGAGGCTTGGACAGCCTGCAAACAGTCATCAGTCCCTTACCCAGGCTGGCCAGACACTCCAGTGGGGATACCAACCCTGAAGGGGATGTGGCCAGCCTGAAAATGGCCCTCAGCCCCTTACCCAGGCTGACCAGGCACCCCACTGGGGACCCCCATGGAGTAAGAGTCCCCACAGGAGACTGAAGACAGTCATCAGTCCCTCACCCAGGCTGGCCAGGCTCCCCACTGGGGAGCCCCACCCTGAAGAGGGTTTGGGCAGCCTGAAAACAGCTCTCACCCCTCACTCAGGTTGTCCATGCCCCCATGGGGTGAGGGTCCCCACTGAGGGCCTTGGCCAGCCTAAAATAGCCATCAGCTCCTCACCCAGGTTGGCCATGCCCCCTAGAATAAGAGATCATGCTGAGGGGTGTAGCTAGCTTGCAAACAACTACAGGCTCCTCACCCAGGCCGCTCCATGCCCCAAGTGATATCCTTCCAGGATACCCTTCAGGGCAAACCAGCCAGCCCCCACCTGTGCACCTGGCCTCTATCTATATTAATAAAAGGGTAATATGCTAATTGGACTGGGAGACCTTCCAGGAGACCTTCTGGACATTCTTCTGGACAAAGCCATGGTGGGGGGGCCAAGATAGAGGTGGTTAGAAGCCAAGAGGGGAGGGCAGTTGTGGATGATCAGGCCAGGATAGGATAACAATTATAGGTGATCAGGCCAGTGGGAGGCATTGGTGGTTATTAGGCCAGTTGAGGGTGAGCAGGCAAGTGGGAAGGGAAAGTGGGGCTGAGCAGGCCAGCAGGGGAGGGGCAGTTGTGGGCAAGCAGGCCAGCAGAGGGGACAACTGGGGGTGAGTAGGCTGGCAGTGGGGGGCCATTGGGAATGAGCAGGCCAGCATGCAGAGTGGTTAGGGGCAATCATGAAGACAGGTAGGTGAGCAGTTAGAAGCCAGCAGTCCCAGATTGCGAGAGAGATATCTGACTGTCGGTTTAGCCCTGATATCTGTAAACTGACAATTGGACATCCTTTGAGGGTTCCCATATTGGAGAGGGTGCAGGCCAGGCTGAGGACAGCCCCCCTCCCTTTTTCTGTTTACGGATTTTGTACACTGGGCCACTAGTTATTTTATTTTACTTATCTATTTTTAATTAAATCTTTATTATTCAGATTATTACATTTGTTTCTCTTTTTTCCCCTCCATAGTTCCCCTCCACCCGGCTCTCACCTTTCCCTCTACCCTTACCTCCCTCCCATTGATCTCATCTATAGGTGTATCATTTTTGTCCAGTCTCTTCCTGTACACCCCTTCCCCCTTCCCCCCTGAGAATTATCAGTCCCTTTCTGTGCTCCTGATTCTATTATATTCACCAGTTTATTCTGTTGATCAAATTTTTAATTCCCTTAATTTTTAGATTCACTTGTTGATAGATACATATTTGTTGTTCATAATTTTTTATCTTTTATCTTTATCTTCTTCCTCTTCTAAAAGAATACCTTTCAGCATTTCATATAATACTGGTTTGGAGTTGATGAACTCCTTTAGCTTTTTCTTACCTGTGAAGCTCTGTTTTTTTTTAAATTGTGTTACATGTATACATATCTCCCTATTGCCCCCCTCCCCACGCCCTCCCATACCCCAGCCGCCTCTGTGAAGCTCTTTATCTGCCCTTCAATTCTGAATGATAGCTTTGTTGGATAGGGTATTCTTGGTTGTAGGTTCTTGCTATTCATATGGTTGAATATTTCTTGCCACTCCCATCTGGCCTGCATAGTTTCTGTTGAGAAATCAGCAGACAGTCATATGGGTGCTCCCTTGTAGGTAATTAACTGTTTTTCTCTTGATGCTTTTAATATTCTCTCTTTGTCTTTTGCTCTTAGTATTTTAATTATTATGTGTCTTGATGTAGTCCTCTTTGGATTCCTTTTATATGGGATTCTGTGTGCTTCCTGGACTTGTAAGTCTATTTCTTTTACCAGATGTGTAAAAGAATGTGTAAAATTTATTTCTTTAAATAGGTTTTCAGTATCTTACTCTCTCTCTTCCTCCAGCACCCCCAAAATTCTGATGTTGGTACACTTGAAGCTGTCTCAGAGGCTTCTTACATTCACATTTTTGGATTCTTTTTTCCTCTTGCTTTTCCAGTTGAGTGTTTTCTGATTCTTTATATTTCAAATTTTTGACTTGATTCTTGCCTTCCTCTAGTCTGCTGTTAGGTCTCTGTATAATATTTTTTATTTCAGTCAGTGTATGTTGAATTTCTAGTTGGTTCTTTTACATCTCTAGTTGGTCCTTTTTCATCTCTAGTTGGATCTTTTCCATCTCTAGTTGGTTCTTTTTCATCTCCTCTTGGGTCTCGCTAACTTTATCCATCTTTCTAGGATATTCTTGGAAAACCTTATAAGTGTGGTTTTGAACTTTATATCCAGTTGTTTGATTTCCTCCATTTCTTTTTTTGTGATCCCTTCACTTGTCTCAGCATTTTCACTAGGCTGGCAGAACTTCTGTGCTGAATTCAGCCTTATGATACCAGACTTGCAAAACTGCAAAGCCCTCTCTGATGAGCTTGGGATGGGTGGAGTCTCAGGGCTTGCCTTCCAGTCAGCTCTACCCTCCATGGCCCCTGAGTCTCATTGACTGGGTAATTGCTGAAGCGGTCCCTGCACGGTTAATTATTTTAATAATAGCCATTTTAACATGTGTAAGTTAGATGATATCTCACTGAGGATTTGATTTGCATTTCTTTGATAGAGATGTTGGGCACCTTTTTTGGTTGTCCATTTATATGTCTTCTGTGGAAAAATGTGTATTCACTTTCTTTGCCCATTTTTAATGCTTGTGTTTTTAATTTGCTATTGAGTTATATGAATTTTCTATATATATTGGATACTAATCCCTTATCATATATATGACTTGCAATTATTTTTCCTCATTCTACAAATTGCCTTTTAATTTTGTTGATAGTGTCTTTTGCTATGCAAATGCTTTATAGTTTGACATAATCCTACTTATTTATTTGTGCTTTTGTTTCCTTGCTTTTGGTGTCAAATTCAAGCAATCACTGCCAAGACCAATGACAAGGAGCTTACCCGTTTGTTTTCTTCAAGGACTTTTATGATTTGCAGCCATGTGTTCAATTCTTAAACCATTTGCAATTCATTTTTGTGTATGGTGTCACATAGGAATCCAATTTTCTTCTTTTGCACCTGGGTATCCAGTTTTTTTAGCATAATTTATTGAAGATATTATCCTCTTCCCATTGTTAATTATTGACTCATTAGTTGTAAATTAACTGACCATTTATTTCTGGGGCCTCTATTTTGTTTCATTGATCTTCATGTCTGTATTTATGACAATACCATAATATTTTGATTAGTATAATTTTGTAATGTAATTTGAAACAGGAAGTGTGATGCCTCCAGCTCTGTTACTCTTTCTTAAGACTGCTTTGGCTATTCAGAATCTTTTGTATTTCAATAAGAAATTTAGGATAGGTTTTTTTTTTAAATATATGTAAAAATGCCCTTTGAATTTTTACAGGAATTGCATTGAATCTGTAGGTTGCTTTGAGTAGTATGGGCATGTTGGGTATGAATTCCTCTTCTAGGGACTGGACTTCCTTGGACACTGGGTATCTCACAGAGAAGACATGAGAAGTTGTGAACATGTAAGAGTCATTATTGTAGCCCAAGTAGCCATTGCTACTAAGGAGCCATAAGATAAAATAGTTCTTTAAAGTAGCCCCACGCTGTAGCCCTTCCTAAGATAGCAGCTATTGCAAACACAGTAACCATAGGAGCCATCACAGTAGCCCAGCCTCACATAAAAGCAGCCTCACACTGGCCGGTCAACAACATACTTTATACCAACTTAGACAAAAGAGGCTTCTTGCCCAAATAGTGACATTGGTTTTTTGTGTTATAGAAGGGCATCCTTGTGTAGTACAATAAGATTTCTGTGTCCTTACTTTTGCACCTGTGTCTGGGAAATTGGCCTTGGCTTTGTATATCCAGCACACTTAGATTAGGATTCCCACACTCAGATTGGCTTTGAACATCTGGCATACTCTGGAAAGGGTCCCCAAAGGACATTCAAAAAATATTAATTATTCCATAAGGCTAAAATATTTTACATTTATTGTGACTACTTCAATTTCTTTTATCAATATCTTATAGTTTTCAATATACAGGCTTTTCAACTTCTTGGTTAAATTTAATCCCAGGTATTGTATTCTTTATGTTGTTATTGTAAACTAGAGGCCTGGTGCACAAAAATTCATGCACTGTGGGGTGGGGGGGGGTCTCTCAGCCCGACCTGCACCCTCTCCAATCTGGGACCCCTCCAGGGATGTCCAACTGCCAGTTTACAAGGATCGGGCCTAAAGCAGCAGTCAGACATCTCTCTCACAATCCAGGATTAATGGCTCCCAACAGATCACCTGCCTGCCTGCCTGCTTCTGCCTGCCAATCTGATCATTCTCTAACCACTCCCCTGCCAGCCTTATCGATGTCTAATTGCTCCCCTGCTGGCCTGATTGCCCATAACAGCCCTCCCCTGCTGGCCTGGTCACCCTTAACTGCCCCCTCTTACTGGCCTGGTCACCCCTAACTGCCTTCCCCTGCATAACTGGGTCCCCCTCACCCACTTGCCACCCCTACAGGTCTGGTTGCCCTGAACTATCCTCACCTGCAAGCCTAGTCCCTCCCCACCCAATGGTCCCACACTACAGGCCTGGTTCCCCCACATCTGCCCTCCTCTGCTGGCCTGTTCACCCCTAACTTCCCTCCCCTGCAGGCATGATCATCCCCAACTGCCCTCCCTTGCAGGCCTGGTCCCTCCCAATTGCCCTACCCTGCTGGCCTGATTACCCACAACTGTCTCCACCTGCCAACCATTTTGTGTCCACTTGTGGTGGCCATTTTGTGTCCACATCTTTGACCACATGGGGGTGGCTATCATTGACCTCATGGGGGCAGCCATCTTGTGTGTTGGAGTGATGGTCAATTTGTATATTACTCTTTATTAGATAGCATGGGTGTTTTTTTTTAATAAATCTTTATTGTTCAGATTATTACAATTGTTCCTCTTCCCCCCCCCCATATTTCCCCTCCACCTGGCTCCTACCCCACCCTCTGTCCTTACTCCCCCCCCCACATTGTCCTCATCCATAGGTATATGATTTTTGTCCAGTCTCTCCCTGCACCCCTCTCACCTCTTTCCCCCTGAGAATTATCAGTCCACTCCTTTTCTATGCCCCTAATTCTATTATATTCACCAGTTTATCCTATTCATCAGGTTTTCAATTCACTTGATTTTTAGATTCACTTGTTGATAGATAAGTATTTGTTGTTCATAATTTTTACCTTTACCGTTTCCTCTTCCTCTTCTTAAAGAATACCTTTCAGCATTTCATATAATACTGGTTTGGTGGTGATGAACTCGTTTAGTTTTTTCTTATCTGTGAAACTTTTTATCTTCCCTTAAATTCTGAATAATAGCTTTCCTGGGTAGAGTAATCTTGGTTGTAGGTTCTAATTATTCATCACTTTGAATATTTCTTGCCACTCCTGTCTGGCCTGCATAGTTTCTGTTGAGAAATCAGCTGACATTTGTATGGGTACTCCCTTGTAGGTAATTAACTGTTTTCCTCTTGCTGCTTTTAATATCCTCTCTTTGTCTTTTGCTCTTGGTATTTTAATTATGATGTGTCTTGGTGTCATCTTCTTTGGATTCCTTTTGTTTGAAGTTCTGTGTGCTTCTTGGACTTGTAAGTCTATTTCTTTCACCAGGTGGGGGAAGTTTTCAGTCATTATTTCTTCAAATAGGCTTTCAGTATCTTGCTCTCTCTCTTCTTCCAGCACCCTCATAATTCTGATGTTCGTATGCTTGAAGTTGTCCCAGAGGTTTCTTACACTATCTTCACATTTTTTTATTCTTTTTTTTTTTTTTTTTTTTTTTTTTTTTTTTTTTTTTTTTTTTGCTTTTCCAGTGGAGTGATTTTTGCTTCTTTGTATTTCAAATCTTTTACTTGATTCTTGCCTTCCTCTAGTCTGCTCTTAGGTTTCTGTATAATATTTTTTCAGTCAGGGTATGTTTAGTTTCTAGTTGGTCTTTTTTCACCTTCTCTTGGGTCTCGCTAAATTTATCCATTTTTTTTCTAGGAAATTCTTGAAAAACCTTATAACCGTGGTTTTAAACTCTATATTCAATCATTTGTTTTCCTCCATTTCTTTTGTTTGTGATCTGTTCTTTTGTCTCTGCATATTTTGCTGCTTCCCTGAGTTGGTAGGGTAGCTTTGTGTGCTAGATGTCCTATGTGGCCCAGTAGCTCTGCCTCCCCAGTTACCTGAGGTGGACACTCTTGGTGCACCCCTTTGTGAACTATTTGTACTGTCTTCTTTAGTTAATTCTTGATTGTTGTTGGTATCACTGGGGGGAATTGACCCCCAAATCAATTGGTTGTGAGGATCAGCTGTGTTTGCGCATGCTTGACTCCAGACCTCTGCCTTTCCGGTTCCCCTGAGTTTCTGTGTGCTCTAGGGACCTATATGAGCCTGGATCCCCAGCATCTTGCTCGAAACTGGGGTTTAGTGCAGTAGGACCTGGATTTCAGTGCTGTTGTGAGGTTCTGTTTTTCTCTCACTAGAGAAAGCCAGTGGCACAATCAGCAGTCAGCGCTCTGTGGGCACACTTTTGCATGTGCTTTAGCATGCACTTTCACGTGCCCCCAGACCTCTGTCTTTCACGACTCCCCTAAGTTTCCATACACTCCTTCCTTTTCACAACAGTCCAGACTCCCATGTATGAGTCTCGCCTGGAGCTGGGGTTCAGTGTAGTCAGGATTTTTTGTCTCCCTCCCACTAAAGGAAGACAGCCAGATCCTCCTCCCCCCGTCCTCTCCACGAGAGTATCTCAATACCTCAGCTTTTTACAGATCCTCTGAGTCTTCCTGAGTCCCTCTATTTATTTCTAGTTGTAGAATATTCACTCAGCCAGCTTTCCTGAGGTTCTGGATGGTGTCTATTCTGCCTTTTAGTTGTAATTTTGAAATTGTTGTGTGAGACAGCAACTTAGGTGTTCACCTATGCCGCCATCTTGGTTTCTACTGTTAGGAGTTTTTTACTTAAATATACATTTTTATTGACCTCAGAGAAGAAGGGAGAGGGAAAGAGAGACAGAAACATTAATGATGAGAGAGAATCATTGATCAGCTGCCTCCTGTACTCTCCCCACTGGGGATTGAGCCCACAACCTAGGCTTGTGCCCTTGGTCAGAATCAAACCTGGGACCCCTCATTCTGCAGGCTGACACTCTATCCACTGAGCCAAACAAGCTAGGGCAGGATTATTTACTTCATTTCTCTTTCTGATAAATCATTATTAGTGTAATAGCATATAACTATATTTTGTAGATTTTGTTTCCTGCAAATTTACTGCATTTGATTAGTATTTTTCAGTGATATATGTGTGTGTGTGTACATGTGAGTAGAATTTACGATTTATTGTATATAAGATCTATCATATGCAAGTAGAAACAATTTTAAATTTTCCTTTCTGTTTTGGATGATTTTTTTTAAATGCCCAATTGCTCTGACTAGAACTTCTAGTATTACACTGAGTAAATATGGTATAACTGTGCTCATGTATTTTTCCTGATCTTAAAGCAAAAGCTTTTCAGCTTTTTACTGTTGAGTTTGATCTTAGTTGTTGGCTTGTCATATATGGCCATTATTATGTTGATGTGCACTTTTTACCCAATTTATTAAGAGTTTTATGATGAAAGGATGTTGAATTTTGTGAAATGATTTCTCTTTATCTATTGAGATTATACAATAATTTTATCTTTCATATTGGTAATGTGTTGTATCACATGGACTGACTTCTGAAGTTGACCTTTTCTCATTTCTTAACATGTCTTTTCTTGCCTTATTGCACTAATTAGAACCTTCTGTACAAAGTTGAAATGAAGTGAAAAGAGCCAATATCTTTGTCTTCCTTCTAAAAAACAGGAAGAAGACAAAGCTTTCAGTATGTCATTATTAAATATGGTAGTAGCTGTGCATTTTTCATAGAAGCTTTTTAACATGTTGTGGAAGTTTCTTTTTCTTCCTAGATTGTTGCTTGATTTTATTATGAAAGCGTGTTCAATTTTGTGACATGCTAGTTGTAAATCTGGTGAGATTATCATGTGTTTTTTCTACTTTATTATATTGATACTAGGGGCCCAGTGCATGAAATTCATACACTGAGGAGGGGTCCCTCAGCCCAGCCTGCTCCCTCTCACATAATTGGAGCCCTCAAGGGATGTCTTACTGATGGTTTAGGCCCGCTCCCCATTGGGAGCAGACCTATGCCCCAGTCTGGCCTCCCTTTGCAGGAGGCCACCAGGCTGATCAGGGGAATTTGCCAGCCCTATCACCCTGCTGCTGCAGCCACTGCCAGTCACTGTAGCCACCAAGGTATTTTCATCAACATGGACTCTAGAGTCCCTTCACCATGAAAAAATGACAACTTTCTTTAGGCATTTTCAAGATGTATCTTTCATAGGATATGACATTTCTTTCTTTCTTTTTCTTTTTATCCTCATCTGAGAATATGTTTTCATTGATTATTTTTACCTGTGTCTCTGATCACAGGCTCAGCCCCTTCCCAAGCCTAAATCCTCCGTTCCAGGCTTTAGGTTTGGGAAGTGGATATCCTTACCCCTCTGATCATAGGCTTGGTCAGCTGGGAGTGATCTGGGTGCTGAGGAGATTCTTGGGACTCAGATATGTATGCAAATTAACCGCCATCTTTGTTGGCTTAATTTACATACTCTGATTGGCTGTGGGCACAGCAGAGGTACAGTCAATTTACATGTTTCTCTATTATTAAGTAAGATACTGATTACATTAATTTATTTATAAATGTTAAACCAATATTGCATTCCTGAGATAAATTCCACTTGGTCACGGGGGGGTGCTCATTTTTATATATTGCTGCATTATTTCTGTTAGTATTTCTCTGAGAATTTTTGCATCCAGACCCACAGGAGATATTGATCTGTAGTTTTTTGCTTATTTATTCTTATATCTTTTTCTGGTTTGGCATCAATACAATACTGGCATCATAGAATGAGTTGGAATGTATTTTTCCTCTTCAATTTTCTGGAAGAGCTTGTGAAGAATTGACATTAATTTCTTAAATGTTTGATAGAATTCACTAGTGAATCCATTTAGGCTTGAGTTTTTCTTTGTAGGTAATGTTTTATATCAGTAATGTAATCCCATTATGTATTTTATATCTATTTAGATACCCCAATTTTTTGTTGAGTCAAATTTGGTAGTGTATGGATTTTTCCATTTCATCTCTGCTATCTAATATGGGGGGGCATAAAATGATTTATAATATATACTTATAAGTGTTTTATTTTCATAAACTTAGTAATAATGCTTCCTATTTCATTCTTGATTTTAGTAATACTCTGTTTTTTATTAAAATGGCATTGATATGAGAGAGACACATTGATTGGTGTCTCCCACATGTGCCCTGTCCCAGACCAGGAATTGAGCCTACATTCAAGGTAAATGCTCTTGACCAGAACTGTTAAGTTTGGGGAGAAATGCTCTGTCCTCTGAGCAAAACCAGCAAGGGAAACATCTCATCTTTGTTGACCTTCTGATTAGTTGTCCTATGCATTATTCGAAGCACGATGTTGGAATGTACAACTATTATTATTGAATTGTCTACTTCTGCTTGACCTGCTATTTTTTGTCATTCATTGATTTTTTTCTTTTGTACCATTGAGCCCTCTAATAAAATTTTTATTTTAGTTATACATTTCAACTACATAATTTCTATTTTGTTCTTAAAAAAATTTGTCTCAGCATTGACATTCTCTATTTAATTAGGTATTGCACCATAGCTTCCTTTATTTTTTTTAAGTGTGATTTCCTTTAGTTCTGTAAACATATTTTAAATTGTTGCTTTGAAAGTCCTGCTTTTAAATGCAATATCTAGATCCTTTCACCAGTAGTTACTGTTGCCTGAAATTTTTTCAGGATATGTCTCACACTTGCTTGCTTCTTTATAATTCTTACAGTTTTCATTAATAAGTGAATATTTTAAATAAAATGGTGCAGCAATGCTAGTTAGTGATTTACCTTCTGTTTTTCTAGGGCTCAATTTGCTATTCTTTGCACGTTTGTTTAGTGATTTGGTTGGATTATTCCGTAAAGTGTATTTACCATGCAGTGTTAAACCTCTGATGATGTCCCTCAGAAGTTGCAGCTTTGGGATGTCACCTGGGATGACAATGGTCTTAGCAGTGCTCTCCTTGTTTATGTCTTTCCTCAATCTTTCTATTGATGTGTGTGTCTCTATTGGTATTACACAGATCTGTTAGGCCTACTAATCACCAGCTATAGTGATTGCTCTATTGTTTTTTTACAATGTCTTTGGGCATAAATTGCTCCACTGTCTGATATAATTATATTTGGTTTCCTTTGAAGGGTTGTTTTTTTGGCCAGTCTTTTGGGCTTTCTTTAATCCAGAAGGATCCTTGTTATCTGTCTCTTTTCCTAGTTCTGTTGGGTAAAATTGTTGGCCTGTGGTTTCTCTTATAGCTCTTATTGGGTTTCCAGTCCCCTTTATATTACTTATCACTTAAATCTTCACTGTTTTCAAGAGAACCCTTTGAACTTCCCACTTTAATTAAATAAAGTAATTTATTTGAGGAGAGCTTTGGTTTCTCTTTAATTATGAACTTCTTTTCCTCCTGAACAAAATCTGAGGCGCAGCTCTGGACTCTGAGCAGTGGAAGTTAACCTCTGGTATTCTCAACCTGCCTCTTCCAGCATGAACCCTTCATCATATGTGAAAGCTGGAATTTGGGCCACTGGCTCCCAGTATTCTTAGGGTGTGTTGGCTGGCATAAAGCCTCTATGCTATGAGTAGAGAAACAGTAAGTTGGTTCAATCTTCTCCCCTCATCACTGTGAAAACTTCATTAGGTACAATAATGGACATGGTCCCTGTAACCTTACCTTTCTAGCTTATGCTGTGACCAGAACTTTAAGGGATGAATACTAGTAAAAGAGAATAGGAAGTATATGAGACAGGAAAGTTCTGTGGTGGAACAGGATGTATGCTTTTCCGTACACAAGTGAATTTACAATAAATCACCCTGTAGCTCATTTCTTAGAAATAGAGGAAATTATGATAAACAAGACATTTTATTGTGCTGTGATATGCTGAGCTAAATATTAACATTTTCCCTTTGTCTCTTATAGCATTTATCAGTAGTAATAAAGCATTAAAGAAGATATTTTTATAGGAGAGTTGGATTAAAAGAGAAAAATACATTAAAGTAAATTTGAAAGGAAGAAATGTAGATAACAGCAGAAATTGTGCAAACCAAACTGAAAATACCAGAAAGAGAGCAAGTGACTGAATGCTACCAGATGAATTAGTTGGCCTCTGAATTCTTTCTGAGTTTCTGTTCTAAGCAGCCTCTTCTTCTGCCTCTCCCACAGTGGAATGACAAAGAATTCAGAGGGCTCTCCAACAAATGAGTGGGTTTTTGAGGGAGGGATTTAAAAAATCTTTGCAAACAAGTAATGGAGGGAGTAAAGGGTGTGCTGAGAGTGGCAGAAAACTGGGGGAGAAATGCACCTGCTTCCTTGCTTCCTCTCTTCTTATGTTGGTGCCATCTGGTAAATGGAGCTGCTCTCCATCACTGTGTGTAACTATACATGACTCTGATGACCCCAAAGCCTGTAGTGATATTTCTTCCTTCACACAGACTCCTCAAGCCAAGAATCCCAGGACTGGTTCATCCATGTGGTCTTCCCTGAGAATGCCTGTTTTGCTGTCACATGTTTCTCACTACAACCAACCAGCATTTGAGAAGTGTGTAAGCAGCCAGGGCTCATGATTCATACCAGTGGCAGAATCTCACGGGACAAGGCCCAGATATGGAATTCCTTGGAAGGCATCAGACTTAGAAGATCTGACACTTCTCTGTTTTGTTATCTGCAGATATATCAGGTTTCAGAGAGATTATGATTTTGTCTAAAACCATATATGCCACTTGTGGCAGAACTAGGCCCACATACCTTTCCTGCTGCATTTCACATGTTAGTCACAGATACCCAGTGCTGATGTGCTAATATGATAGTCTGTTTTAAAGCTCATGGAACAAAGCAGTGTCTCTGGACTAACAGAAGAGTACACACAGTCATACATGTTAGCCACCCAGTGCTGCCAGCCCACGCAGGTGGATCCTGTGTATTTAAATTCATGGAAGCTTGTTTTGTATTATTTTGTAAATGATGAAGCTCTCAGCTAATTTTAGATAAAACTATGTATCCATTTTGAAAATGAAATTTATTGGAATGACATTGGTTAATAATATTATGGAGATTTCAAGTATATAATTCTATGAGATATCACCTGTATACTATAAAGCATGGACTCCTGCTGTGACCATATATTAGATCACCTTTACCTTTTACTACATCCATACCTTCCCCTATGGTAACTACTATACTGTTTTCTGTGTCTGTGAATTTTAGCAAAACTATTCTTGCCGAAACTGGTTTGGCTCAGTGGATGGAGCATCGGCTTGCAAACTCAAAAGTCCCAGGTTCGATTCCGGTCAAGGGCATGTGCCTTGGTTGCTGGCACATCCCCAGTAGGGTCGTGCAGGAGGCAGCTGATTGATGTCTCTCTCTCATCTGTGTTTATAACTCTCTATCCCTCTCCCTTCCTCTCTATAAAAAATCAATGAAATATATTTAAAAAACAAAACAAACAACAACAACAACAAAAACTATTTATTCTTGTGTGTGAATTGGTTGTTCTGTGGAAATGTGAGGTCAGTTTCTGTCTGTGGGCCTGGAGTATGCTTTCATGTAGAGGTGATCTCAGGGTGTGCTGTGCTCACACCAGCCAGGAAGTCTGCCCACTCCATTACAGAGTCTGGAAACTCTTCTTTTACCCAGTTTCCCTTGAGGAAAACAATGACAAATTATTTCTTTTCTTTGTGTTGCATATTTTGTTGACAATGGCAAAGTTGTGCTTTTACAACCTGAATTCAGAAATGGTAGAAGTAAATAGAATGAGGCAGCTTTAGGATATGGGAGCCTTGGCAGGGAGAAGCATCTGAGGGTCAGGCAGAGTTTTAAGGCCTTTGTGAGAAAGCCACCACTTCACATATCAGCAGCCTCCATGGTCTACCTTGGCAGATGTGTGAGTAGGGTTTGGCCAAGACTACTATAGTAAACAGAAGCTTATACAATAGGGGAAATCTCTGGATTGTTGAAAGGATATAACATGAAGAAAAAGACTACGTGGTGGAAGGAACAAGGTATTGTTTGAGATTGCTAGGGTTGCTCTAATAGAATACCACTAACTATGCAACTTAAAGCATTGCCCCCGCATCACCAGTCACCTCTCTCTGCAGGAAACAGGTGTGGGGTGTGATGGCTTGGCTGGCGTGGCCTCCCTCTGCAGGGTAATCACTGGCTGGCTAAACTGCCACAGAGTCTCTGGCCAGGAGCCTGGGCCTCCCTTTTTCTTTCTTTCTTTCTTTTTTTGTTTTTTAAGTAAGAGTGATTACTGAGCAATACAGAACTGAGTACTATGAAGGGTTTACCAGGTTGGAAATGCACCGCACCCTTCCCCTGCCACCTCCAGCACCCAGAAATTACAGCACTTAGAACTTTTACACAATGGACATAACTGCTGAATATCTGCTCATAATAAACAAACTATAGCATATTTATATGTATCACATGGAATAATTATAAAAATCCATTTATATATTGCTTATATAAAATCTTTTGTTTTGGGAAAAAGAATATTTTTTT